>LUCH01001048.1:88484-148421 GCA_013368495.1 Paragonimus heterotremus
GAGTAACCTAGGGTCACCAAGTTGATAGTCAGAACAATTTCGAAGGCAGTTGTGCATGACTGTGTATTTGTCGAAATTGAACGACATTATTTTTTACCGGTTCTACGGTTTGTCTGGTTCAGATAGTCTAAATCGTTCTGTAAGTTTGTCATATCTTCTGGACACTCTAGGATTCGAGGCAGTTGTGTTATCGACGTAAAGCAACATGGTTGATTTGGCTTGTCTGGGTAGTTTAAGAACTGAAAGAATGAACCACAAGAGTTTCAGGATGGATTTTTGCAGAACTTTGTTGTCGGTGGAGAACCACTGTGATGACTATCCATACGCGTTGGGGTTCAAACCATGTTTCGTCAGGTGATGCTTGAGCCACATGAATAAACGCTCAGTGAAACCCTAGTTATTAAGTTTCCGTGGAGACAGAGTGGTGCACCCTACCACGATTTTGGAAAAGTCAAGGTAAATCACTTTACGACTGGGACGTTTAGGGTTACCAGATGTGAGGTCAGAGGGACAGTGGTCAACGGGGTGATCTCATGAAAGCGTGACCAGAATTTAGATCTCGACCGTGGCAAAGATATGTGCCAGTGATTAACTATAACAAGAACATAATTTGTGTATAAGTCTTCTGTTCGAAAATGGTTAGGCAAAATGTCTATGAGACCGCGGAGGCCCTCATGAATAGTAAATAAGATGTAAGTTATATTCATCAGATTAGTTGTGTCACGGACTGTAAACCAACTCTGGCCACAGACATTCACATTTTGTCCCTCGATGCCCAGACAACTTTGAAAAATTTTGAGTCTTCTGAAACACTGTCACTGGCAGCCAAGCTCACCAAAATTTCATCGACAGATACTGTAGTAAATTTTGTTAAATTTCTCTCCCTTAGCCGAAATGTCACTACGTGGTTCTACGGTACGATTGCCACGTCAAGTATTGGGGTAACCGAACAGCCCACAAGAGATCTCCCGTAAATACAGTTCATTGTTTAATCCCTTCAAAATTATCTTCTAGGTTTGATTAAATGGTGTAGTCACTATTATTGGATCCGGCTTTGCATAAGAAGCAGCCAGCGATGCACTTTTTGATAAAAGTCACAATTTCAAGATCAAACATTTTGAGTGCGTTATCTCCCGGCCAGATGCAACATTGAAAGTACAGAAAATGTTGCCAAGACAAAGCTGAATGGTCCACAATTCAGTGTATATCTAAGCTTATCTGGAGACTATGGACATAATCACTGTTGTATGTTAACTTCGGTGACTGAGCAAAAGATAGGACTGCGCAACCGGATACTTATAGTCTATGTTCTAATATGAGTGAAGTTCAGTTTAGTTTTCTTTAACATCTTTAATAGGTGGGACGGCTGTTTCGTCGGAAGTAAACTGACTGTTTCTGTTTCTATTAACAGAAATGTGTGTTTTACGGTTTAGGCGATAGAATCAAATGAAAATACATTGTTTAAAGTTTGAAAACGGACAAAATCAGCATGCGTTTGTCTCCTGAACGGACAGTTTAACAGAGAGTCATAACGTGAGTAGTCGCCGCATTCCATATTGAGCTGAATAGGTCATACAAACTGAGTCCGAAGGATAATCACCTTGATACCATCGATCGTTTGCTATCTTACTTGCAACACAGTACGGCACTTGATGTTAGGTCCTTCCTCATCGCAGAGATCGAAGACAGAACACGCGTCTTATCCATTCGGAAATTTGTCATGCATATCTTAATAGAATAGTCAGAAGACACAAATTACGATATGAATCCATTTCACACACACTCGTCAATCGTAAACGTGTGACTAGCATGAAAACAAAACCAACAGTACTTAAATGAAACGATTAAAAATACAAATCCGGCTGGATCGTGATTGGTACTCACGGTTAAATCCACGGTAAACAAAAGTTGACAGTCAGTTGTTGTTGTGCACATAAAACCAGCTGTCGACGACTGATCAACAAGGCTTCAGTATACCTGATAATTTTGAGCTGTGAGCATTCATTAAGACCGTAAACGAAGATATGATATTGACACTGTGACCTGTAGTTGATAACTGCCTTGCAGTGGATGAAGCGGTGTTTCGTCCTCGCTGAGTGTCACTCATTGGTGGGTTAGGCGGTGCAACCTCCAACCAATTTGGGATGTGCTCCTTGGCCCAAGCCTCTTTTCTTTTCTACCAATGTAAATGTTTCCGCAACTGCAAGAAAACTGATAGACACAATGACTGGGACAATATATAAACTTCATGAATTTTGCTCCCGTTGCATACAGAAGGTCACTAGTACGTACACTGTTTTACAGAGAGTATGCTCCCAGAATAGATTACAAACCGAACAGTGTTATATGAAACGCTTTTTGCTAACAATTTCCCAGAACGTTTCATTCGGGAGTGGAGCAAATTTACTTCTACGAAAAGTTCAACTGTGGAAGTCCCTAAAAAAGCTGTTTACATCAAACTCCCCTTCAAAAGTGATAATCTGAGGAACACCTGTGGAAAGATTATTAGTGCCGCGTTAAAACGGCTTGTCATGCTCTCACAAACCACTAGGTTACCTCTACCCCAGGTCAAAAATTAAATCCCAATGTTTTCTACCAGCTGTTGTAACTATCAGTTTTCCTGCAGTTGTGGAAACACACACATTGGTAGAACAGAAAAGAGGCTTATGACCAGGACCAAGGAGCACATCCCAAATTGATTGAGAATTGCATTGACTAACCCACTAATGAGTGACACTCAGCGAGGACGAAACACCGCTTCATCCATTGCAAGGCAGTTATCAACTACAGGTCACAGTGTCAATATCATATCTTCGTTTACGGTCTTAATGAATGCTCACAGCTCACAAATTATCAGGTATACTGAAGCCTTGTTGATCAGTCGTCGACAGCTGGTTTTATGTGCACAACAACAACTGACTGTCAACTTTTGTTTACCGTGGATTTAACCGTGAGTACCAATCACGATCCAGCCGGATTTGTATTTTTAATCGTTTCATTTAAGTACTGTTGGTTTTGTTTTCATGCTAGTCACACGTTTACGATTGACGAGTGTGTGTGAAATGGATTCATATCGTAATTTGTGTCCTCTGACTATTCTATTCAAATGGTTAAAAGGGACTCAATTTTTCAAACACAAATGTGCTTACTGGGACGGTCACTGTAGCGGAGCGGCAGCAATAAATGCAAACTAAAATCGATCTGAGGGAATTGACTGCAGCCTCATCAACCGGTAAATGCTGTGACAATCAAATTAGCAACAGTAGTAGTGATCTGGAAGCAGACAGCTCCAAACGATTTAGATTCAGGACAGCATTTGAGTACCGGGTATTTGTTTCTTCCAGTTTAGAAATAAATGCGAACGGTGAAACGTGAAGTCACGTGACTTCCAATGACCACACACCTGCTCTCCACTCAGAACTCGCATTAGATGTGATAGAATGTGATCATGACGAGAGCTTGCGTGAAAATTAATTGTACACTTTGGCACATTTTCAGCTTTTGCCACCGGGACAAACGCTTAAAACCAGTAGCCTGGGTTACTGTGGTTTGGACACATGCAGTTTAAATGACAGTCTATTGGATAGTCTGTTACTATAAGTTGCTACATCCGTTGCCAAGACAATTCACAAAGCGTAATCAACTCTAAACTTTTTTTTATCTGTAACCATCAATTTTAAGTCATAAAACAAAGTCCGGCTGAAACGAAAACTTACTCTATTCAAAATCACGTTTAACTAGCAGTAGTCAGATCGATCAAATGTACAATATAGTGTGACTTCGTACACGTAACACTTAAAACATAGCAGTTTAATGATGGTGACCTGGAAAAGGTGTTTTGAAACATTATCAAGTATACGAGGAGAAGCAGTACCTAGTAATACGAAACATGAGTGCGCTTTTTTTTGAAACATTTAGGTGTCCTCGTTCTGTTCGGTTAGAGTAAACGTCCACATGCAACTGTATAGTTTAATGAATAGTATCAGTCTTATACTATGTTAAGTCTGCGAAGTGTTCGACTTCAGAAGAAATAGAGCATTTTTGAGTAAATACTCTCAGAGGTATCAGCAACAATATGGGAAGAATACTGACTCGAGTTCACTCGCTGCTACTCAATTAGCCCGAACACTATTGGATTTTGGTGGTACATGCGGACATAACCTTAACCGTGGTGGACTTAATTCACCGTGGTAGGCAGTTGAACATGTTTTTCCTCTACATTAGTTTGCCTTCCTCCCAGACAGTAAACATTCTTTACACTGATTAATACTGAAACTGACGATTGTTAGCATTATTTATGCAAATCCTCTTGGTAATGGTGCCTCATTTAAACGACATATGAGAAACACCTGAAAGTACGAGCGACTAAATAGCAAATGTCTTCGTTGTCCTGTCGTATTAACTCGTAAAACCTTAATCTAGTTGAAAATGTGTGTACAAGCGCCCTATTTCATTAAACGTTATGAGGGCATTCGAAGTGGAAGCTTCTCTGAAGATTTGATCTTACGTCTCAAGGTGCTGTCATAGATTCTTTTTAGTCCCGTTGGCTGCATCTCAGGATTTGGAGCAGCGAACAATTCCAAGTGAGCAAAGAAGGATTTGTCGCGAATGTGAAGGCCTCTTCAACGTATGTTGCATTCTGTAAAACTATGCGCAGTACGGGAAGAAAGAACAGATCGGTAGATTTATTGGCGCGAAACGCTTGAGAACGGACACAGTTTAGTCCATAGAATGTTGAAGTTCGTCGAGTGTATTAGTCTAGGTTATTGAGGACGGATAATACGATATCAAGCGTCGATGTTCCAGTCACTGTTATCCAGTGAAAACATGATGACTTACAATGTAGAGCTATGTCAGCAACTTAGGTCAGATGAAGAAGTGTGCGTAGTCTTCGATAAACAGATTATCGGTCACTTGTGTGCAGGTTTGTATTGATATAAGAGATAACGTTAAGTACGAACAGGGGAGAGGATGGAAGCTAATTTACAACCAGAACCCTGGTAGTTAACACGTTGATATGAGCCATGAGTCTCCTAGTCATGTCGCACAGCACCCAATCAGTAGTGCCAAATGAAGCGGTGGCTATGTTGAATTCCTTTAGCACCGTCAACCCAGTATACTCGGATTAACTTGACTCGTACTGACAACCAACAGTTGAAGCTGCAGAATGCTCCACCTATAAGGGAACGGTTTGAAAATAGGACAGAAAGAAAGGCACGAGATTCTAACAAACTAGTTATGCATCTACAAACCGCACATACAGTCTACCAACTCTGTTTCTATGACCCACGTTCACAAATTGCCATGGAGAACTGTAGCGAAAGGAATGGGTGGTGTTAATCACGAGAAGTGTTCAAAACACCATGAAACAATAAAACGGGTTATAGCTCTGTTAGCAACCACAAGATTTATCTGATCAGTCATTACAGTTCTTAATGAAGCTGCACTGATCTTTTCAAGCGCGTCCGATCTGAAGAAGATACCGAATTTAAACTGCTGATTTTCTGACCATTCGTGCCACTGTATTTTGACATGACCGTACATACTCCGACATGAATCTTACTCGTCACGTGTGCACTTGTGATTCTACTGGTGCCAATTATCGGTCTTCATGTCAAATCTATTTCTATCAGTTTCTTCTTTGGTCATTGCTGCCAACTGATGCAATACGTCATGCATGCACGATACCGACTTGCGTAATCTTTGTAACTTCTGACGAAGGAAAGGTGTTTCAATCAGACTGTATGAGTTAACGCTACGTAGCTTAATGAGTGTATGAAGATAGGACACATCACAAATCACGCTTTTAGACCTTACAGGTTCATAGTCAAGTAGTACAGGTTTTACTCTTGTTTATCAACCACAGCGTGCACTTTTGGATGTTTACCGATCGATAGACCATCCAAGTTGCTAAGTAATGGAACGGAATTGTCACAGTCTGGTCATTACTGGAAAACGTTGACAGTGGCAACTAGGCTGTTCGGTGTAAGGTCATCGTGCATGTACATTTCTGTGGGCCAGGCGTTAGCAGTTTTCTCACTTACGCCACTTATAGCTCCAATGAAGTGATGCAAATAGCTTGTCTTCTGGTGAGTATTACAAACAGATACAACTCGCTTACCAAGCTTATACGCCTATCTCTGTCAAACTCAACGCCTTATTTCAGTGATATGGTTCACACGACAATTATTTCAAATAAATCCACTTTCCTCGACGCATTTGGCGGTAGGGGTGTGTGGTAAACGCCTAATCGAGCAGAACTAGTGTTGTGAGACAACAGTGCTATTGGCACAAAAGTCGTTTGTTCAAACATCCGACACAAGTGACAACGGAACAAACACGAACGCCGATTTGCCTATAACGACAGTCTTGGAGTACCACAGTTGCCAGTGCTAACTTAGTGTGAGGAACACACCACTTCATGTCAGAGTGCATTCCAATTTGTCATATATTTGCTCCTCTCGCATGAGTATTAAAGTGTGATCATTCGTCCACACTACACTATCAGATCATATACGTAGTTGTCAGTGCGTAGCTGAACTACGGATCAGATCTTGTACACTATTCTCAAATTCAAGCCATCAACGCCAATAACCAATATGAACTAACCCTGAAGTGGATAAATCGTAACCGAAATCAAATCAAACAATCGGACAGCAATAGGTATATGACTACATGACGCATTCGTGTTTAAATGTACACTGATCTTTCAGCAACCAATGCAATGATACATCCCGCAATGTTTGTCGAAGGCAACCAATCAAATTATCAGCTATATAGACAGGTGTTTTTAGTACAGTTTGTTAGGAACCTAATCGTTTTGCTAGCCGATAGATGTTTTCCACATATACGCTGATAACCTGCTATCGGCGAGTTGGTAATGCCGAATCGATGTGTGATTCTGACAATGACGAAAAAGCAAACATATATTCTTCCAACTTTTTGGCAAAAGCAGAACGCAACTAAAAATGGGATAATTTGCCGTATCCCCAAGATTATTGTGGTCGACACATGCTCTGGGTTTACATGGTTCCACAGATGACCCCAAGTTAAAGCGTGCCCAATAGTTCGTTTAAATTCAGCTTTTCAGCTGGACAACCGTTGCTCCTCATTAGACTTTACGAGCGGCAATTAGTTGATAGAATATCTAATGGTTACCACAACTAAAAAACAGGCAGATTATTGGGTCGATTATTCAGCCGTTCCACTTTTTATCGAAGAAGCGGATACTGTTACAAAACACTTGCTAGCAAACTGGAAGAGACCATTGGAAGATATTGACAGTATGGTCAACTATACCGAATCACACATTCACACGGGACAACTGTGGTTAAATCCTCAGGTATTCGTGAGTTGACTTTGCTTTCGTTTAGCACGCAAAACTCAGTGTACAGGTTCGCCAGGTTTGTCAATTTCCAAAGAAGTGGCTAGGTTTTTTCATCACTGTTAATAACCCATTTATTTAGCACATATAGCAGTGTTATGCGTGCCTGTCGAAGCGTCATCTGCATGAAACAGTTGACGTCTGCATTCAACAGTATGACGCCATGGGGCTTCAACTGCAGAAAAACATACTGATAGTTCTTGAAATGATTATATTCAGATGGCCATCTACGTAGAATATGACCTGTGAAGTACAAAAAAGACTGACGGCTAACCGACTACTTCCATTCTCTCAAACTGAACACAGTCTACACTTGACAATGGTTTTGTGTTCGGCTAGCTCACTTCTATAGGCTGTGAGTGATCTTGCGACACAGTCATAGAAAGCAATTGCTTCTGTGCAATCCTCATTTGGACACTGACTACTTCGTTGCAGACCGTTTGAAAGCAAAGCTTACTGAAGTATCTAACTGTAAAGAGGTCTAGTGGATATGACAGAAAATTTTGATGTGTTACAACTGTAAATGACCAGTAGCAACACTTGTAGATCAGAACCTATCTCGCCGTTGTGCCAGTCACATTACTGTTTGTTCAATGAGAGGTAGTTTGAAGTTCTGTTTTCCATGGTGTGAATGCGTGAAGGTGCATACAACAGGACAGTGTTAACCATCTTCGGTTGGTAAGTCTGTCTGGGAAGTTGTGAGTCACCTCTCCCATGTGCGGACATATGGTGCGAATGGCAATGAGTCACTATTACACTTGGCTGGGTTGCAAGTCTTAATTGGAGCACCCCTCGTTATTCGAGTGATTGATATACTTGACCTGTTGACCAGCGCTCATTAGAAGCGTCTTCTATTCACAAGTTCGACGTAAGGCAAGGATGTTACTACTGCTAACAATGTCAGAGTGGTGAACACACTTCGTTGTGTCCTCGATATGACCTATCTTACTAAACCCATGATCAACATAGCCGACCAGTCAGCCAAACAGCTCGGTAGGTCATTCTGGTCTGTAATGGGATTTTGTGGTTTACTTTCAAAATCTCCGAGAAACTCCATAAGCATCATAAAGTCTTTGTAAATCAAATGTGTACAGAGTGTGGTATCAACTGACATTGTATGTGTGTACATATACATATATGTATATGTGCATACGCACATATTGACCACAAATGAGTTTCAACAGCGTGTTAGATAGGAAAACGTTAATGGAGTAAGTGAACAAAGATAATGTGTTGCCCAATCACTGAACGTTATTAATCGAATCGTTAAAATCTTTTGAAATGTTGTAGTTTGTCACATAATCTGAGTGTCCGTCAACCGGGACCAGTTAATTACATGCTTGGACACATCAGATAAACAAATTGGTATCTTCGTTTGAACCTCTCGTCCATTTGTAAAATTCGGAATTAATCAGTTGTTTTACAGGCAAAAGTTTGGCTAATAGTCCGAGGAAGAGACATTAATTAACTTTTGCCAACGGAATTGTTGTAGGTGGATTCGGGCGAGCTGAGTTTTTTATCACAAAATTAAGAAGATCGTTAACAGAGATGTTGCATAAAGGCAGTATGAAAACTACTGCTCACAGACGTGTGATTAACGAGTTTACTTTCAACACAACCGCGAAATTCGTTTTAACCGATTTTTTTCAGTTGCCCAACACGGTTATTTTTGCACACACTCCACGTGAACTATTTTTTCGTGACACTGTATTGACTACCAGCTTAGTAACCGCCACCGCGGTCATAAAACGTTTTCTCAGTTCGGGAAAGATGTAGATCTAAGTTTTATTGTTTTGACCAATTGGTCACGTATGGAAATGAGATTATTTCTGCGTCTGTTTGGGAAGTTCAGTTGAGTAGATTTTCCAATAAACACTTGGTCACGTGATGGTCACGAGTTTGACTTTGGTCGGTCTCATCGGAACAGCATCCACGTGACTAAGTCGCATCATGATGAATGCAGCGAAGATGACAAAAAAATTAATTGATAATGTGTGATGAATTTAATGACTACTTGGAGTGGCAGGCGTGATTGAGTTGGGACAAAACACTCACTTACTCTCCGTGTTAATTATTGTTTACAGCCAGTGAAGAGGAAGAAGAGGTTTCTTCGAAGAAAATGCACTTTCGGAAATAACGAGTTTGATATGTTTACTTGCACAAGAAAATGACATGTAAGTGTCCAGGGAGAATAGGACCTCGGTTTGTTCACGACTATAAATCAGTTTTCAATGTTAGTATCAGGTGTTCTGTGCCACAGAGCTGCTGCTAAATGAGAATCGGCAAGGCAGAATTGCAAATATGAATCACATTTTTCTGAAGTTTATTGTATCCGCAACATTAGGAGTTCATTGTTCACCTAAAACGGTCGCTTGGAGAGATTTAGAGACATAGGTGTACAGTATAAGCTGAGTGATATTTAACAAACTGCAAGACTGTGCTCTTCCGAGGTTTTACATTGGCTGAACGACTACTATGAGGCAGTCACAGTTCATCTAGAACGTTTATGAACTTGACTATGCATTACAATGGCCGAGGCAGCCATAACAGCAGCAGGGAGTATTCTAGAATGAAAAACTCATATGAGAAACCGAACAAAGCAAACAGGTAAGCAAAAATAAATAAAAGTGCCACCAATGCCGTGGATGCAGGCAAGTATTTTTTACTTTGGGCGGCATTCATTATCAGCGATTTGAGTGAACATGAGAGTCCCAACCAGACAGAAGACACCTGTTCATTTTACGTAAACTGAGAGACTAGATCTCCGTATGTCATAGAAACACCACTGCCCGACTACCTTGTGACTTTATCCCGCTGCCCGTGATTTCGGTAAATAGTTCCTGATGCGGTAAACGCTTCACTGGAATACATTACACAACACAACACAAACTGTGTACCACACATTATCGTACTAGGTGGTACCTCCTCCTTGGCCTGCTTAAAATGATTGTATTTGACAGGACAGTAGCCCGAGCCAATGATGTCTTCCAGATCAGCGTCCTGCTCAAGCCTGAACGTCAATCTCCAACTGTTGTTAAAAAGAGCTTTCCATCAGCTACTTGGTACATTCCAATCAAACTGAAGATGAAGTTTTGATTGCAAAACCCCCCTCTCTGCGAAATATCTTACTTGTTTTTGTGGACTCAGTCATGTTGCTCGCAAAAATAGTCACTTTACTGTAGGGACAACGAAATTCGCCCCAGTGTTACACTTAAGTTTTATCAAAACCTATGTTCTTTTTCATCGTCTTCATCATCCTAGGCACTTCTGTCATTGGTGTTGACCACATCAGGAACATCGATACCACAACCAGTCCCGAAACGATCACTCTTATAGTCAGCACGATCTGTGTACAATCTGGTTTTTCTTTCCTGACGCGAACTAAGTTTCATGTTTACCAAAAACTCGCGAATCAACATTTTCAAGCGTTCGAGCTCATAAGTACTAAAGAAAACATATCCTCTATATAATGCATAGCATAAAAACCACCAATGTGAATTTCTATAACGCAAGCTTAGATACCATTCAGAGGATAGCACATACAAAATTTTCTTGAATTTCCATGGGATTGAGTGAATCTGTGGGGAACTTACATCAGATAACTATATTACTGTGTTGTTCGAAGCTTGGTTTAGTGTGATGTGAATCAACAACTTAAACTCTGTGTCTTCGACGAGAACATCGGTACGCTTGTAGTAACGTTGTTTTCACCTTCTTAAATCAAAATTGTAGCGACCCGTCGTGATTGTCATCTGAACTAGAGATAACTCTGTCGTCCTTGTTAACTAGTTCGACACACGTAATGAAATCGATGTTAAAATTAACGAGAAAATTCGACCAGGAATTGGTACTACACAGGAAGAACTTACAGCACAGCCTTCAGGAACAAAAGCCATCAGCAAGACCTACATGGCGAAAAGCACAAAATGACGTTGAAAAATTATTATCAAAAACTTCTACAGTATGATTATATAATTAACATTACCCTGAGATTCCCTCACTGTTTCCTTCTCCCTTGTCAACCAGTACACACGTTCCCAGGACAAGGTTGAAGTATCTCTATTGCACTTTTGATTATTCCACCCAGGGACTCACAATGGAGAATAATAACACGAGTGTTAGACAAAACTTCATTAACTGTTCAATCATTCGCCTTATTATTGGGTAGTTGTATCCCACAAGTTCACAGAAAACGGAATTCCAACCGTCATACAGAAACTGTTGTTACAATTATTTTCATCAGAAGTGGTGTATGTACCTCCCATAACCTCGGTTAAAATCAACAGAAATAATTTCACGTGCCCTGGAGGATTCTGTCTATTTAGAAGTGCTGATAGCTGAATGCGTTGACATACGAGACGTTAACAGTTAGCCAATCAGCTGCCTTCTTTTTTATGAATCGTTCGTAAAGTGTGTCTATATCTGGACAAAAACGAATAGTTTTAGCGAATATTTAGGTCTCGGAAACCGGAAGCAGCGTAATCTCGACGAGCAGTACACCACAAGTAGTATTAACTAATTACCAAAGACATAAAACTGCTTCTTGAGTGCTCTTAAACCTGAAAGTAGTTTGTATAATTGATAGCATTGCATCTAGAACCGTCTTGATCTTCACGGGTTTTCACTTCCTAATATGTAGAACTCGGACAACCTCCTGACTCATGACCTACAATGTTTATATTATCGCAGTTCTGTGCGTCTAGAGAATATTCTGAGTTCACAGTAAGCATGACCAATGACAATTATCACTGAATAATTTATACTGTCAGTATGCAGTATTGCGTGACAGGCTAAGTCATTCGTACGACACATACTCTAAATTAGACAGAAGCATAAACTGGAGCTCGAAAACAAGTATTGTGAGCGGAGTAGGCGGGTGCCGGTAAAACTGAGGTACCACATTCTGATAAGCTGATCTCAAACAATCAATGAGTAATCAGCTTCAAGCATGCCCCAGATAGTATATTTGTTACCTTAGTTATTTGATTGACAATCGTTTGTAGAACAAGTATGTTAACTTGGTGTTTTGAGAACTCCTCTTCGGACGTTTAATTTTGACATGTACCGTTACTACTGACTTACAAACTATACAGCTAATTGAGGCCCACAAACACAAGCGGAATCATCATGATGCTGGAAACACTAGAATGTCAATAGCACTTGTCTTAACAGAAAGTTTCGCAACGTGTGCAGTCATTCATCTTATCACGTCTGAGCAAGGATTACCACCGATAAGGAGTGGAAATGAGAGTGTGAGGCGATGTGCAGAATATGTTGTTGGATGACAACGTAAACTAGTTTTGATACGTTGCTCACCGGTGAACAATGAGACCAGCAAATAGTTGATTACTACAACACTCCACTCTAATGAAAACAGTTGAGACGAACTAACTTCATCCGCCTTCACATGGTCGAGCTGTGGTGAACGAACAGCTGTGGCGTAACTGCTATCGAATTCGTTTGATTCGCCCGACAACCTCGCTACACGGAACGTTGAAAGATCAGTGGTGGCCACTGCTGGCCAGATGGATCACAACTGAGTTGAGAACTGGGGTCTTTCTCATTTGTTCTCATCCACATTAGTTGATTTTCTTTGTTCCACAAACTGATTTTTACAGACGTACACCACTATAAATTGAACACAACCTACAGTTGATCGCAGCTCACGTATTCGGATTGGCCTTTCGGTTAATCCACTTCGAAAGAAAACATTAGACTCGAGGTTCGACTGTGTTAAATCCCGTCAGTAATGAGCACTCAAGTCTGAACCGGAATTTGTAGTTCAGCTGTCATGTGTGTTAGACCAGGGTCTTAGCCGCGGTGCCAGTAACATCCCAATGGGGATAACCTAATAGTCATATCCAAACGCCAAACCATAACAGTGTTTGAATGGTGTTCAGCTTGTCCAATCATTTCGGAGGGAAAATAAACAAAATTACTGTGTTCACTCCAGTCGATAGCCCGGGGATCAGGACTTCCTGGTTAGGCTGAACAGGTTGTAATTAATCGACTGACCGATGTTTAATTTGATAATTGAATTTTTCGGATTTAATCAGCTATAAGTTAGCCTGTCTAAACAAATGCCAAGTCGCACAACTCACATGCATTTCGGTGAACATTCACAAATGGACAATTAAGTAACTCGTGAAAATCTATCGACTGACCTTGTTTTTCAGATTTTTGGTGAGTAAAAGAAAATCGAATAACGAATAAGATGGTTTTACAAAATTGATTAAATCTACGTTTGTCGTTTGACAATTACGGCAGACCACCAGTTTGTCTGTTACATGTGTGCCACTTGTCCAGTAGGCTGAAGATGGGTTTCTGTGCTGTCTTTAAGATTTCTCGTTATTTCCCATTGCAATATTGATTTGAATGACTCTCCAAATCCGTTTTAATGAACCAGGTATACTCCTCATCTATTGTTCTCTAAGTCATTCAACGAGTAATCACGCGTGTAAGGTTTCCTGGTTCCCTCTACTCATCACTTTTCCCAAACATGGTTCCTATGAATTTCTTGAATGTTCAGCCACTTAACGATCACCCAATAACATGTATTAACGATGGCAGATAACTCTGTTGACAGAAAACGATGTACAATCAATTATGACCATCAGCAGAAGTAATATGCCAGTGATTATTAATGTTACTTAACTGACATAAGACCATGGGGATGGAGAGAAAAAGTTCTACCTTAGAGATAACAGTGTGATAACAGACTGAAGTTGGTTTCTCAAGCCCTTGTTCAAACCCATACACTCAATGAAGAGATTGCTTCACTTAACGAATAGATAACTGAAGTACACTTGATGGTGGAATGGTGTATGTGTTCTTGAGACTTTCGCCACATTGCCCCAGCACATAACTCCATTGAACGATGACAAAATTCAAACCGCTGAATCCGATTAGCTAGCATTGTTCAGAACGCCTCTATGCGCTGGGCAGATGAGACACACAACCTTCTGCCCTTCCCCTCCTTCAAAGGGGACCAGTTTACTGTGATGGGTACTGTCAGTCTGACCGTCCTGTGTCTGATGCCAATAGCCTGATGCATTATCAAAAGTTGTACGAAATGGTGGATGATCACTGACATTCTGAACAATCTAATTGATTTCAGAAGTAGTTTGAATGAGTCTGATCGAGCCCCGCAAATTAAAGTCTAATCTTTTAAGCTTCTGATTGTCTGTTCTCCGATACGACTCGACGGGCGTTAGTGAATGCAAACAATGAGTTCCAAACGGGTTATGTATCTAATCATCAATGACCAGATTACGCAGCTGTAACCTAAACCCGCACACATCTCTTTACCTTATATATATATATATATATATATATATATATATACTAAACTGTAAAATACAAAGTTAACCTTGAATATACAACCTCTGTTTTCACTTTTCTTACTGCTGTGATTCGTGACACATTTTCCTCAGTACGCAAGCCAAACAACATACAGAACTTTAGTGTCTAGATTTGTTAGAATTGCGTACAGACAACATTCTTATAAAAATGGTCAGCGTGCCCATGAGTCTAGATGGTTATACACTGTAAATCTGTCAGCCAAAACAAGTGTACCATGATAAAGGAGAAGTCCGGCGGTTGTTGACTGGCAATACATCTGTCATTATCTGCTTTGATGGAGTATAAAAATCCAACCTGCATCTCTTCATTCAAGGAGGAACCACACCTTTCTCGTCTTAATATTTGTTTTTTAAGTTTCAAGGAGTTGACAAAGTGTGACAAATACAAAAAGACCTAGTTATGGTAGGTGTTAGACTAATTCACTCATGGCCCTCTCAGATATGCACTGAACCCTTGTAGAAGGTAGAAACCTTAGCAAACTAACCGCCTTTTGGAGGGGTGTTTTAAATTCCCCGGGCAACTTGGAACATGAGTTATGAAATTTTACAACACAACATCCCTTTCTGAAGCTAGAAACGTAGGAGACCGTCTGAGCCGGAAACACTGAAACGTTGCAAATGCGTGGTGTAATCAAACAACCAATGAAAAATATGGAACAGCCTATCAGTTGGCCAGGGAAATCGACCTAAGACGCTCAGAGTTTGACTGAGCACTGTGTATAATACCCTCGAACGGATAATGCGCCAAAGAGAAATGTAGTACCGATCGATTTATGTTTGATTGAATAGTATGAAAATGTACTGAATCCCCATGAGATCACATTAGATCAGAGCGTAGTCTTTGTTTATATTTTATTTCAGAAATAAAGGGTAAAGAGCTAACAAGATGACAGTCAATGTCGGTGGATATTCCGTGGTTCCATTTTTAAGGTCAATATGATACGAAGTTCCCTGACTGATCAGGTTAACAATATTTCGACAATAAACTGGAGTAAAAGTTTCCTAAATTCAAAACACGGATTACTGACTAGTGTGAATGAGTTGAGATTACTGAGTGAAAAAATCAAATCACATTTGAAGGACTGCATTCTTGAAACACAGTTGTTTTGCGGCGAACCGGATAACATTATTTAGAGATTAACTTCATATGATATCATGGTTCGCTCTTAACGTTTAAACTCCTCCTGCACTTCCCACAGATTGGGGTCCAGTCTCATGAAAAGACCTGAAAGTTCTGCTCCGGAAACTCTGAGTCAGTAAAGTCGATCCAAATGACTGAGGTTTGACTAACATCGTTTCCATTTTCAGGAATGGTTCACCTACTTTGTGTACAAATCACCGAGGGATTAGTCTGGTTAGTATTTTGTGGGTTTCTTGCAGTCAATGGACTTCGCAGACTAAGCGAAACGCGCGACCAGCATATCCGTGAGGAACAAGCTTGGTTTCGCCCTGATCGTGGCTGCATTGATGACATTTTCACACCCCATCGAGCGCTTGAACTCTGCCATTCATATAAAATGCTAACGATTATTGTCTTTCTGGACATCAGGGGAGCCTTTGGTTCAGCTGACAAAGCCGCACTCCGGGATTGTATACCGGAGAAGGGTGTGCCCAGGAAATACCTGAAAGTTATTTGTAGCCAGACTTTGAACAGTGTTGGGGCTTACGGTAGCCTATTGCCGACCTTTAGCATCTCAAGTGGGGTGCGACATTGTTGTCCAGTCTACCCTTTCCTGTTCAAACTTGTAGCAAACAAGATCCTAGAGTATGCCCTAACAGATCACAAAAATGGCGACTTAGAAATGTTCTCATGCACTTGTTTTCGAGGCACAGAATGTGTGAACGATATCACACTAATCTGTGAATACTTTCAGCGAGCCCAAAACATCTCAGACAGATTAGAGGTTTCGGTTCGTCAGCATGGTATGTCTTTGTACCTACTAAGTGCAAGACGCTGTTTCAAGACTGGCAGGGCTCCTCGCCTACTCACACTCTTAGGGATAAACCGTTGGAGATGGCCGAAAAGCTCGTGATTCTTGGAAACTATATGGTCGCTGGTTGAAGGTTTACTGGAACCACAAATCACATAACAAAGGCTCGTATGGCGTTTGCCAATTTGTGCCATCTGTAGCGCCAACGTGATTTCAGTCATTTTGTGAAGGGCCGAGTGTGCTATGCTATCGTTAAAGCAGTCCTGTTGTAAGGCTGCAAAACCTGGTCCATTCGCGCGGAGGATGTTTGTGGACTGTCCGTTTTCGACCAGAGGTGTCCTCAAAGCACTAATGGCGTGTGGTAATAACACCGTGTCAGCAATGGCGAAGTTCGACGATGTGTCTTTAGAACGGATAAACTTTCTCCACCTCTGGGCATTTTGACCTCGTCTCATAGGCTTTGTTGGCTTGGCCATATCTTACGAATGCTGACTCACCACCTGACATATTGTGCCTTGTTTGCGAGTGGCGGTTGTTGGGCTGGAAGCGGTAGTCCGGTGGTCGGCGTATGACTTGGGTTCAGGATATGGTAGCACTCATTGTGAAGCTTGCTTCAGTAAGGTGATCTCGGTCCACTAACCGGCCTCCGAAGAACACTGAACAGCTTTGGTGGAGGATGCTGTCTGATATAGCGAAGAGTAGAGTCCAATGATGCTCGTGTTACGAGTCGATGCGTACATCGTCGTAACTTCTTCTTCCTCGATTCATTACAATTTTTCTCTCCTTCATCTTACACACTGCCTTATTTCCTCCTCAAATTATGACACGTTAACCACTCATTGCGGTTTTTCACACGTTAAATATATATACATAATAGAATGATGGCATGCCGGCAATAGTTGTAGATAGTGTTGGTCACATTTTAGCCGACTTCGGTATGAACTTTGCCCAATGGCCGACTAAAGTGAAAAATAATCAAATAATCATTTACAAAACTGTACTGCTCGTGAACCATTCCGCATTCGTATTGAACAAATCACCGCGCAACACTGCCGTTGCCATTCTTTATGACTAGGAACAACAAAATTCACAGAGTCTTCTTTTGAGCGGATAACGAATTCAAGTCAAAATTGTTTCTCATACTTATGAACGAATTTGTAGCCTTCTGGTGCTTACGATTAAGTCTATTGTTGGCATGAAAGGATGTCGGAGCTAAAGGAAATCTTTTCCGAGATGTCATCTTCCAAACTGCTGGAGTCGTGACATTGTCACTTCTTTGCAGACCAATCGAGTGTGCCTCTCTAAATGGGCCGTAAACATACGACAATCCAAAGGGGGCTTCAATCTTCAGCAGCATTACACTGAACTCAGAGTACTCATATATTTCATTTACGGGCAGCATAGATTCGTCAGCAAAATAGGAACAAGCGAAATGTTTGCAGTTTTCTCTAGAATATATAATAGTCCATATGTAGGGAGAAAAGTGATGGGCATTATCAGAACTTGTCGCCTATTAGGAAGGTTCCGGCTCATCTGGTGATACCAACAGGAAACACGTTTTGTAGCTTTGAAAAACGTTTGCACAGTGCATCCCTCGCTGAATATCTCTCCAATCAGTTCATAAAACCGATAATACCAAATATAATTACTTCAACGGCCTAATTGGCTGGGTCGTAGAGACATGTCCAGTTATTGCGCTCATGTTAAAGAAGCGCTCGTACAAATGTCAAATTATATCGTAACATGTGAGGTGCTTCCGGTTAATTAGTGCTCTCCCAGCTGCATCAGTCTCGCATCAGAGTGCTTCAATTTGTTCGGCCGCCTGTATTTTGCTGACAACACACTGATAAGCCAACCCATTGTCTCGTTTCTTTCGCAACTTAAGACAAGCTGCCTATGAAGCAAGAAGTCTTCTCCAACGTTTTGCCCATATCAACACTGTTCCATTCACTAAAGCTTTGATGTACTATACGTATTCAACGCTTGATGGAGTGAATGGATAGTCTTGACGTTTCAGTACTAACGTCACATAAGATACCAATTCACACGCATTAGACGTACTCAGACTTGCGTATGAACGATATCGCGTGGGCACTATGTCAAGACTACGGAATATTTATCCAACAGTGGGTTCTGATGACCACCAGCAAAGTGGTGGACAACCGTTTTGACGTTTTTTGGGTCCTACCAACACCATGTACCCATAGCCCGTGACTAAACAATAGATTGTGACCCAGACACCGGTCCAGTAGATCACTAGATCGTGGTCATTGGGATTATAGGTTGTGGGATCCCCCGGCGTAGGTAGTGCTAATTAGGTCCAACAACGTTGGAGCCAATTTACTGATGGTCACTGGGACCAGCCGTTTGCAGAACCTCTCTCCATCCCTTCCGAAGCCATGGTCGGTGCTTGCTCGTTTACAGGCCAACCACAAACGAGTGATCGGTTTCGTTGAATTGGAAAAATGAGGTGCAACAGCAAAGGAAAGTAGATAACTTGCCAGACAGGAAACACGAACTGTAATGGTCAAACAAATTGAGGTCGTATGACTGCTTACTACTTATCAGCTGCGTTTAGAATAGCATCATGTTAGTCAAGCAGTACCAATGCTCCTCAGATTACCCGCAGCTCGAGGTGCAACAGAACGAAGGAAGTGACAACTGGTTGAGGAAAAAAAGGATAAGATAATTGTATCCGTGATAGGTTGGACTGCCAGGACTGTCTGTCTTATGGGTTTCAAAGGATAAAACCCCGATGATGAGTGCCGTCATCTCCACAGGGTCAAAACTACTATCCGAGATAAGATCTAAAGACCCATCCCTCCAAAGTTTTAAATTTTCATGGAAGTTTTAAAAGATCAGACGGCTCTTTCTGTATATATGTTTTTTTTAGATCAATGCGAAACAAGCAGATCGGAGCTTGATCCAGCGGTGTAATTGTTTCTTCCATCTCCAGCTTCTGTTGGGTACTAGTTAAACCCGTAAGATTAAAATGGCAGGTGCACACTAAATACATTTATTCATTACCTTCCAACTTCACTTTCTGTTTGGTTATGTTTATTAATGTTGTTTGGTTGATCGTCATTATCACCACTGAAGTCCGCTGTGAAAAATTTAAATTAGCAGAAACCTACCGAAAAACCGAGGTTGAGTTATTTGAAGTATTACTGGGGTTTGCATGCTATGTGAACGATGAGTGGCTTTTCCAGTCAATTCATTCGGATCGCTCAATCACTCCATTCGTCTGACCCATAACAAACACAGGGCGAAATAATTTTAATCATTAGACCAATGCATTAGTAAGAGGAATTGTTTATTAACTGTGTAGCTGTTATAGGGGAATACATTTTTAGACCGTTGTATAATCTGAACCGCGTTGGGACCGTGTTAGGATTACGGCTGTGTGAAACGTTTATACATTCCATTTGGATTACTGCAAAAACTGATAGGGTTTACTCGAATATGAGAAGTAGTATAATATGAAATGTCAAAAAGGTGACTAAAAATAGACATTATCAGGCAACCAGGGTCAGTTCAGTTGCCTTCAGTAGTAAAATGGCATCATTATTTGGGCATTACTGACAAGCGAATGTGGCTGAGCGTTGTTGTGCATAACGTGAAGTCAATGGCACAGTGGTCGATATGGTTGCCTCATGGCCGGAGTAGTAATCCCGGTAATGACGAGGATATTACACTATACTGACAAGCTCCAACAAAAGGGACGAACTGGAAAATTTATGGGAATGTAACAACTACGACTAATTATGAGTGACGTTCAATATATGTAAACATTATTAAACAGAGAAAACAATGGTCACTGAGCAGGACACATTCAACATTCAACGAGACTGACAAAAAGAACCTAAAAATTGTTCCTGATAGCAAAACATTTCGCAGCCAGAACAAACGATTTGACGCATAATCGCATACGGTTAAAACCTTTCAATGAGATGTTAACCAGTGCAATCATAATGTGTCGAAAAGGCGTCCAATAAAGCACAATCTTTAGTGTCCAACACGCTAGTTCACATGCTACGCACGCGCCCGCGTTTATGATTCATAATTCGGGTCCACAACACCCCCCAGGTTTCCACTCACGCGTCGTGTGCACTTCTGCGTGGTTTATGTGGGTGATCGGCGCCTTCTATCTGGGGGTTTTCAGCCTGCCAATCTTCGTCAGTTGGTCCGATTCTGTTGAGCGATGGCTCGTCCGGTCACTCGTGTTGTCCCCCATCTATCCACTGTGAGCTTTGACTGACCTCCACGACCGTATCGAGATATTCTCCCGAGTGTTGGAATAATCGTGCCTCCGACTTGGTCGTCCATCCAATTCTGAGTGCCATGTCTCGCCCGCTGGTCCCATCCGATCGAGCGATGACTCATCCGATTGCCCACGTTGTCCGCCATCCGATCGTCGAGAGTTTGTGGACATGCCTCCCATCGCGTTGAGGCATTCCACCGAGTGTTTAAATACTAGCCCCTCCAGCTTGACAATCCACCAAAATAAGAAATCACAGGAATGCAAAGTGGTTCAGCCTATTGTTTCCGACTAAAGTTACGGACTGATGTAGACTTGTATTCAAAATACATGTCCTTTTAAATTTCGTCTGTTATTACGGAATCACGACGACTGACCTAGTTCTCGGACACAGAAAGCAAGTTTGGCAGTTCAGCCGAGCACTAACTGTGGTTTGAAAAATATCGGCAGACAGTCAGTCAGTCAATAAACAGAAGCAGAATTTCCTTCCGTTTTTCGTCTACCCTATAATCACCGTGACCGTAACGCGCAGTTTCCGCTTGTCGCACAATGGGACTGAAACGAAAGTTCACATGTCACCACGATCAAACAATCCGATTAATTTCAAACTGGATACGTTTGAAAAGTTGACAAGTGGCTGGGCAAAAATAAGACCTGAGGGTAGAATGAACATTTCAGGACTGCAGTGAGTATTTTGCAAACCGAAGCATCCATGAGTGATAGAGAATTTAGATAATTGCAATTCTGAGAGCCATCCATCTTGGTCTGAGAATTTCACATGCAGACAGACCTTTTGGATTGGATGGTAGCAAACTTATGGACATCCAATATCAATTTCACCAACAACGATATTAGACAGAACTTTGCGTAATAACTCGAAACTATATACACATCTTGATGAAACTGGCAGCATGCACATTTGTGCATATACAAAAGGTGGTGACGGCTTCGATAAACCAGTCGGAACTTTGTGCGAGAACTACAGATATGACCAAAAACATTCGCCTTCATTTACAGACGAAACAAGAAATACGCATGACAGACGTAAATAACTAATTGTAGTGATTGTCTCATAATTCTGTTAGACAGACATGACGAGCTTATATTGCGCACAAAACGTCTGATCCCTCTTTAGATAAGATTACTGGAGTGCGACTGCACTGAACAACAGCTTTGTGTGAACTTTACGACAGTTCGCAGACTGTTTGGACTGATCACATGGAGTATCCTTTCACAGTGACCCAAGGAAAAGCAGGGTTAGTCATAGTTCATAACATCGTGTCATATCCTAAATCCATACATGTTTTCCAGCAATTCTCCGTCAGAAGAATCATGTGTGGGTACTTAGAGTGAACCCTTGTGTCAAATGAGTGACGCTGTGAAATATGTAATGATGCCAGCGGCTACTACGCTGTAACATAGTTTGTTTGAGAGTAGAGAATTCTTACTTCGTTGTCTGAAGAAACCACTTCTATTTTCTGCCAATGACTAGTTTAGATCGACCACTTAGAGGAGGATATTTGATGATACTATGCCTTTCTAAAGTTGCTATCCAAAGAAGTAGTATTTTTTGTCAAACTAATGTTTTCTGAAATTTAACCTTGATCCCTTGTATGTCGAATGAGAATAAGTTACGAAAATTGACCGCTTATGAGTAGCGGGGGAGTTAGTTACTGAAAGTTGAACATCACCCAGTCGATCGCAGCTGTCGCATCCTCATAGACTTTCCAATCAGCTCTTTTCAAAAAAGAGCACAATACTCGAGTTTTTCTCTTGTTAAAGCTAGTCAGTAGTGCATATTCTTGCCACAGCCGAGACTAGAACTCCAACCGTGCTTTCATGAGGCAACTTTGTTGACAAATGCACCGATTCATCGTGATGATTTAGACTTAGATATATGATGTGGTTAGTATATACAGCCTTGGTGGTTCATATTAGAACCTCAAGACTCACTTGCCCCATTGTGTGTTCAGTGCCTAGTAAAAAACCAAGGGATGGGCTGCCAATAGTATGGCTACTCTGACCAACTGACAGTGACATCTACCAACGTAGCCAATGAGTAGTACAACTGTGTTACTAGTGAGTAATATGACAACATTTTAATCATGGAGCCATCCATCCATGATCAATCCGACCTAGGCTGGATCTAAATTAAAGGCAGGCATTACACGCATGACTTGAATGACTAGAAGTGATCACAGTAAATGTGCAAAAGTCCGGTCAGTTTCAACATCACAGATGACCGATGGGCTAGTAACCACAAATTTCAGCATCTATCGTCCTTATGGTAAAATGAGCAATCAAGGTTCGCCGAGTATGCTTACCAGGCAAATGGCAACAATCACGGAACCGGTCGTGTGCTATCGGTGAACTTTGACCAATAAGCACGTTGTGATTATTGGTCAAAGTTCATCTTGTGTAAAACCATATCGTCGTCTAGAATTTTGAGGCAGACTAAAATTATCATGTACATTCTGTAGAAGGTAATTTCAAGCCTTCTCTGTCTCAAAACGACCAGTTTCCTCCTTGATTTCGTAAATATCTTGGGGCACATTAGCTAGTTGATCATCATCGCATTCACAGTCTCATTCTATAAGATTGACTAGTTAGACCACAATAACTAATCGTCTGCAACACCTATTGCCCATGCCCCAGTCGAATGGTTTGATGTGTGTGGTAGCTTCAATCAAATACCCGACGACATTTATCAGTAGGCTAATCACCGTAAACCGCATTCGTTTCCCACCATTTCAAACCGGTACTATTTATGAGGTTGACAATTTGAAGGGCTTCGGGGATGTGGAGCATAATTAATTTAAGTGATATAACCGAATTGTATATGACGTGAGGAAGATCACTAAAACAGTACGGTGAACGCAGCAAGGAAGATTTAGTGTTGACGTTCGTTTGATCTCATGTTGCAACTTGCAGACATTCTGATGTTGTCTGTTTGGGCACGACCATAAAGGTTTTATAACCTAACTTCCATTTTCACCATTTTTTCTCTAAACCATGGTCAATTTGATATAGTTTTACTAACCACTGATGTTTTGTTTTCGGTGATAATGACGACACAATCTAACTACGTCTCCTATGTTTAACTAACTAGTTTAATCAACAATTACGACTACAAATATACCTGTAATAATCATGCCTTTACTCTCTCCTCTTTTATTTCAGGTGATGGCGTCATTTGCCAAAGTGTGTATCGATCTGTCCAACAACTTGAAAAATTTCCGTTTCACGAAATCCTCTACACCAAACGTGGCTCCGGTGAACCATAAAATACCATCTGTCAGTCCGAACCCATTTGCAGTCGATAGCACCGTCAATGATTCGACATCCATCAGGAATGATCCGGGACGCAAAAACAGCAATTCATTTCAAGCTAACGTAGTAGTGACGAACAGAAAAACAGCTCCACCAATACCCCCTAGGACTGAATGTCCACCGAGTGGAAAAAACCTGAACACAGATCCCAAATTTGTCTCTAATCTGGCATTCCCGAATGAACAAAAGCATACTGCCACTACACAAATGGCGCCCGACAGTACTGTTCATAACTGTGACAACCGTACCACCCCAGAGAATCTTTCGACATTAAAATCTTCGCAGATGAACACTAGTAATGGTGTCTGTCATACCACCAACCACCAGTCACGTATCAATGTTGTCTCATGTGTTAACCAGATAGCCCATAAGTTCTCCGTCAACCATACTGCAGCAGAGAAACCTATGAACGAAACTGTGCGAAACAATGTGAGGCCGACACCTTCACCCACCATGGCTCACCGGGTTGCAATGCTGACACGCGCCTGTGCGCACACTCACGAGGTGAATAGTATATCTTCCACTGAATCTCCACGGGATCGTAGCAATCATAATTCTGCCAGTTCGTCACCCTTGCCAACATGTCGTGGAAGCACTGTGGCTGCAATCAAACAGCGTTTACTCAGTCAAGGTCTCAAGTTAGACTTGGACACACCAGTAAGAAAATTTCGTCGAACACGTTATCGCGACCGAATGCGTCGACTAGTACGCGGTCGAACGTTGGCTATTTGTGGTATGTGGCAGGATGAAACGGTGTTAGAAAACATTTTTACTAACCTATCTGGAAATGAGTTGTTAGCCATTTGTGGAGTATGCAAAAATTGGTTTCGTATAATATCGCGCAATGCATTTTGGGATCGAGTCGCTGTTCGTCTGGATATTAAATCGATATTGGGCGAACAGCCAACTAACGTAACCAACGTCGAAACACCGAATGACATCCATCTAAATTTGGAGCATAAACTTGTCCAACGGTTGCAAGTCGGTATGCAACGCCACATCAGTGCCTTACTGGTGTCGCATCTAACCGATCGATATGCGTCTTGTTTAAGAAACGCATTGGTCACCTCACTAGCCAGTTCGCCATCCCAGTATCCAACCGGTCCAATGAACTCCTCTACAACCTTGTCATCTTCGTTTATTCGACCCCTTTTGGTTAATCCTCTACCAGCTTCAAATTCCCTCACGAGACCCTCGATTCCTCAGATAGCTACCATGAATTGCCCGAATATCGAGGCCCAAACTATGCTACCTTCATCGCAGCTGATGACACATTCTGCTGGGCCGATGCAAACAACGGAATCCGAGAGAAACAATTCCCTTTTGTCATTCTTTTTTTCATCTCTAACTTCTAATATATTACCATCCGGATCGAGTGAGTCACATCAAACTATCTATTCGAAAGTTGATTCACATATGCCATTTGAGTTAACTGTCAACTCCACAAACGTGCCTCAGTTTACCGAACTGATTCTTCGAGGCTGTTCCATTGTGGATAGTAATTTGGAACAAATAATTCGATTACTAAATGGTCTTCGCAGTCTGGAGCTACAATGCTGTAACGAGCTGTCTGAACTGGCCCTATGGACGTGTCTACCATCATCAGTGAACAAACTGAGTATCTTCGATTGCATCAACATCTCGGACGAGAGTCTGGGTGCTGTGGCTCAACTATTGCCTGAGTTGCGCCAGTTCACATTGCAGGCTTACCACGTATCCGATTCGGCTCTCAGTTATTTCAGTCCGAAACAACGTGAAACGCTTCGGACAGTGCAACTGATTCAATGCATGGACATCACCAACCAGGGCGTGATTAATCTGGTATTCGCATTACCCAATTTGAAGGAGTTAAGTTTGAGCGGGTGTACAAATGTGACAGATGAATGTTTGGATGCGATTTGCGAGAATTTGAAAGGACTGTCTCAGTTGAACTTGTCCTGGTGCTCTAAAATCACAGACAACGGACTTGAATACGTGTCCCGTTCGATGCCAGCACTGCGGAAACTCACGTTAGACCGGTAAGTCTGGGAGAGTTAATCCTTAACTACTGTGCATAGTACCAGGGGCCTAGAGTATTTTGCAAAGTTGCAAATGCAAAATGTGTTCTTTGTTTCTAGAATCCTTCATTACACATAGCCCTGTCGTTCTGTAGTGTGTATTCGTAAAGACGTATGCAAATCAGAGTACAAATAAACTTGGGTCCGTCGGACCCACGCGTACTATCCACGTTGCACTAGTGTTTTGTGGGAATGTGCACGAATTTAGTTTGTTGTTGTGCACCCGATCTAATCTATCATTTATCTTACACCATATTCTACTGTTGAAATATTTTGTGTTTTACTGTTACGTAGCCACAGTTGCATATTTCATCAAGCTTTTGGTGAATACCACGGACTCGTTAATGGTAATAACGACACACTTTGGTTGGATATTAGCTACTCGATGAATATATATACGTCATTCACACAATACATCCCGATTCACTTGAACCATTCGTAATTTGGAATTTTTTAAAGATGTTGGTTCACTGGTGCTCTCACGTTGTTGCTTATCTTGAAAGTCAATGTGTCCGTCAACGCCCAAAATGAGCTTGGCTGTTAAGTAGGAGAGTGTACGGATAGCACGAGAAGGCAACTTGACTGTTGGATAAGGAGACATCGTTTGGTACAGTTTCGGAGTGCAATCAGCAGATCTGTAACTAGCTTCATCGTCAGGTGACAGTGTGAACTCTAGACGGCCGGTACCCAGATGTCAACTAAGGCAATCTCACCACCGCAATGCCTCGACGTCTTAAGTAATCGCGACCGGATTACACAAATCGTGTGCCTTGTAGTTACAAGAAGTAAATTCATCGACTTGAAGTCCCTTAGTTCTCAACATCATCAGAGTTACTAACTCTCATATGAATTATAACGAACTAATGCTGACAGATGCCCCAATCGGACAGTTTCCTTTTAAACCAGTAGAAGCTTGTTTGTTTGCCGTTTAGATCAGCATGTACATGTTAGCTGTAAGAATGACAGATTTTTTGAAAACAAGTTTAACAATCACATGAAGCCTGAACTTCAACTTTTATCATAACTATCGAGATTGCGCTTGGACTCTGATAGCCATTTATTTAGTGATGTCCTCTAATTCCGACTACTATTAACTATAGACCACTTATAGTTGATCACAGTTTACGCATTCAGATAAAACCTTGTTTGATCCATTGTGAAGAGACATACTAGACTGGAGCTTCATCAGTGATGCATCTCGTCGTCCAGGACGGAAATTGTACTCTTATATCCGTGACTTGGAGGTGAGTATGTTAACCATCATTCTAGTAATTTCACAACAAATGTCGTCCAGCCATAATATTCAAGCGCTCACCCATAAACCCGTACGAATAGCGTTCAGCTTGCCTGATCAGCTAGAACAATGAACGTAATCGTTCACTCAGGACTTTCAAAATGAAATGAAGTAAACTATTTTACCGAATCAACTGAGCGATGTTGGATGAAGCTTAAAGTTTTGTTACGTTACCTAGTTGTGCTACTAATAGGTAGTTTACTGATGAGTAGTAGGGGATTTTGGTTTTTCATATAAATTGAAGTCTATGGGGATGCAACAGCTGCGATCAATTCTGAATGATGTACGATTTATATGAAAAACCAAAATCCCCTACTACTCATCATTAATCAAATACCGCTCAACAAGTCAATGGTTTCCGTGATTTCAACTTGGAGAGAAGTTCTGGTCGGGGGGTCATCGATTAAAGTTAACAGACAGTAACTGTATTACCTCTCAAGGCAATCGGGCAACCCGATCACTATTCACAATCAAAAGTGGTTGAGTGTTTACATATGATAATTCGGTCGTGCCTAACGTGAAGTCAATGGCGCAGTGGTCAACACAGTTGCCTCACGAACAACGTGGTCGGAGTTTGTCCCGGCAGTAGCATGGATATGCATTGCTGACGAGCTCTAATGAGAGCGAAACTCGAGTTTAGTGCTTCTTTTCGAAAGGGGCCGACTGGAATGTCTATGGGAACGTGACATTTGCGATCAGTTGTGGGTTATGTTCAATTTACATGAATAAGTAGTTTGACAAGTTTGACGATTTGAGAGGACAGAAATTTTCACAGCTTGTTCTCATTGGAAAATGGACGGTTACTCTGTTCAGTAACGTTAGCATGCTTTTGAAGACGCATGCGTACAGTTTTAAACGATTTGTCATCTGTTGGTGAAGTTCTCAAATAAACGGTCGTGTGGACACATGCGGTTGATACGTCGAGTAACAACAAACGTGACAAAGAGAAAAGGGGTAACTATCCGACCAGTCCGAGATTTCGCAAAAAATTCTAAAACCGGGTTATTAAGTCATTGGATTGTTATTACTTATTAGTCAACAGTGTCAACAAATTACTTCAACATAATTCAAGTGGATGGATTGATATGAAAGCAGACAGCGTTTTTAGATTGTAGAAAAAACCACGTTTAACCTGCTGAGGTATATAGCCTTCACTGATAGCATGCTGGAGATCGAGAACAAAGTGAATCTGTTTTCGATTATTTATGTGCACGCCGGTACAACTATATACAACTTTGATACAGTCAGATCGAGATACCCGTCGTTCAAAGATGACAAAGTCGCACAATGTCTGATAAACAGATCGAAACAGCCACTCAATATGACATATGCTACAGCCGATTCCCGTTCCCAGTTTGCCATTTCCTTAGTTCTCCGGTTCTATAACAAAGACGGACTGTCAGTTCAGACCTCGTCAGTGTGTACCTAATCTTTTACCGGTTCCCGGAGAGCAGAACATATCGATCGAACAGCTAAACAGCTCCTGAAACGAATTCGGGGTGCTATCCACGTTAGTTGGAACATGGTGATACATGATCGGTTAACAGTGCTATCCTTGCTCATCTGATCGAATGTGAATAGCGGGTGAACCCTGGTCAAGCCCTTTGAGTGGTCTATCGTGTGTCTGGTAACCCATCAAAGGTCGTCCGGATAAGAGCACGTTGTACTGTCAAGGCTATCGGAATCAAGCTGCTTATATCATCAAACGCGGTTTGTGCAGGCGTTGTGTCTACCCTGATCCCAAATCGGCCGGACCGATAATCAACATGTGCGGTTGAACAAATGGGCAAGTGTGATTAAACGGACCATTACCAACGAATTAACCAGTAACCTAGTTTCGCTTTACTAAATAAACCAATTTGTAGACGAAGTATCAAAAACGTGTTGGGTTTATTCTCATTATCGAAGTGAATGTTTAAGACCTAGGGATCAATCGAAATAACTCCATCTTGAGAGATACACAATTGTTGTTTTTATCGTCAGACAAACGTCTCATCAACCGTTTTCTTAATAGAGCACCACATTTGAATTTCCGTCCTGCTAAAGTTCGTCAGTTGTGCACACTTCTGACAAGACCGATATTTGAACTCTGACCAGCAGAATTCGAATATCGATCAAGGTAGGCGCATGTTCCATTACGAGGTCTTTTTCTCGGTAGCAATTTGCTTGAATATTCACCAGACGGTGAGAACTGTAATCACGCAGTCCAGTAAACACATCATTTTTGGGCGTGAGAAGTGTTCAAATGCAACCAAATAACCGCGCTCGAGTTGTTAAATAGAGTCTGGGTGTATTTACAACTGTAGTAAGCTGAGCTCGTTCGCTTGGGCACGGGATAATCCCCATCGATCGATTTCACACGTTCGACACACTGTCGAAACTAGTCCGGTGAGAACAGTGAGAAAAGCTTGTGCGTCCGACCTGGAAGTTGAGGATGCAGAAGCGATTGTCTACAGGGCGACATGTGAGATGTCGCACAGAGGTATTGAGTGTTGACACAGCTCAATCCATAAAGGTGACGACATATGGGTTAATTAGGCTATCAGAATTCCCGAATAACGCAGAATACTGAATCAAGTCAGGTTAGGTAGAAATCACCGTTGGAGGGACGGGAACTCGTTATGCGGTGATGTCAAATGACGATTAATAACATATCAGAAGAATCTGCTGGGGTGAGGTCTTTAAGTCTGACAGCACTACGATCGAGAAACAGCAAACGTTTAGTGTGAAGTAGAGAGGAGGAAAGCTGAGTGCGAAGTGACATTCGGTGCTGATCATTTAGATGCCGAACGTCTTTGCCATCTGTTATGATGGAATAAGGTAACCTGGTTCAGCGGTGATCTGTGATCCGGCCAGCACGGAACTCACGCTGTGAATTGCGGCGTCCCGTTGACGAACGGTATAATCAACACTTGGTTAGAGTGTTCTGTGTCTAGGTTTTGTTTGTCCCACAACTAAGTTTCAGCTTCATGAGGCGCGTTCAGTTCTACACGTAGATCAGTCGGCAACTTCATGTGACTGATGCAGCTGACTGACTTCTTAAATTATCCATTTTGAGACAATGGGAGTAGATAAATGAAAAGTGATCCAGTATATCTTGGTCACAATATTCTGAAGTCTACCGGTACATGACGAGGGGAGTACGGATAGACTTTGTGCCAGTAGAATACCGCATTCAAATGCATGACCTCGTTAGTTGACTGCCTGAACAGAAAAACATTCCTTCTCATCCCATTCGTGTTGTATTGTTGTCTAAGGCGGCTGGTTCCCCTCTCTGATTAGCGATGTTTGAGATCATCGCAAATACTATGCGGCTCGAAGATTCTGCGTAAACCACAATGTGCACTCAACATCAGTTACCTTCATTTTAATCGACCAACATACAGAAATCAACCCACTACGTGAAAATAAAAATTAGCAATTAGATGGAAACAAGTCTGACGCAGAACACCTCAGCAGTGGCTGTAACCTTCGCTGATGGAATGCCGCAATTCACAGCATGAGTTCCGTGCTGGCCGGATCACAGAGCACCAATGAAACAGGTTACCTTATTCCATCACAACAGACGGCAACGACGTTCGGCACCTAAGTGATCGGCACCGAATGTCACTTCGCACTCAGCTTTCCTCCCCTCCCCTAGCACGAAATGGTGATTTTTCTCCAGCGGTGTGCCGTCGGACTTAAACTCCTCACTCGGACTGACGATCTGTAAACGCTACTGAGTGTTATCTGGTATCGGTGGGGTGGAATGGTGGGGTCTTTGTGAACACAACTCAACGCATGACACAAGTAACCCAATGCGTATTCGCAATATTTATTCGACGACTGTTTCAAACAATGCTCTTAACCAGTAACACCCATATTCATATATTCATAGCCGTTTATGAACAACACCTAGCCTCGTTCGGTCTCACCAAACCACAGTAAGCAAAAAGATGTTCAATAGCACACCTACCCGTACCAGCTCCGACAATGTTGTGCATACAAACATGGTTGGCTATTTACCTACATTTACCGTATAACCTACGACAACGTTGGTATGGAGGGCTGTCGGGGGAATTTTCAACAAACAGCCTAACCTTAAGGAAACCAGAGTTTTCACACTTGACTTCTTTCAAAATTTGAGGTACTTCATAAAACTATCCAAACTTACAACAGTCTATGGTAGTCGTTTCCTGATATCGGTGAGAAATCAGGGCAAATCGAGAACTACGCACGAATGAGTATCATTGACGGTATAGATGTGATGAGCTGGTCAAGTCCAGCTTGAAGTCAGTGGCATAGTGGTCACCACGGCAGTAGAATATGTACCAGAGTCCTATCACCAGTACTAGTGGAGATATGTGCTACTGAACTTTAGCAAAAAGCAAAACCTGCGTCAAGTACTTTTTTGGAAGTTAAATCTGGCAGACTGAGAGAGGTGCGATCAACTGATAGGCATTTAGCTGCTTTCTCGATAGATTCTCAATGCCAATGAACTTAGCCCGGCGAATTAAAAGATTATATAGTTTGTAATTTGTGCCAGTGACGGATGGAAAGTACACAGGAAACACTGTTAGCGAACTGTATCGTATTCTAAAGAAGTTCCATTTAAAACTTTCACTCAAATGAGATCGGCCGCAAAATGATCAGACAAGTTTTTATTGATAAGGACTGAGTGATAACTAACAGGTCCAAGTTGATCATTGCATTGAGTGGTTCGTAGTGCACAAGACTGAATAAGCGATCATCAGAACCCGTGAACGGTGTCCAATCCGGTCTCTGTTACGTACCCAAGGTAATTTTCTCTCATTGGTGGCCTAATTGCCTACCTGGAAATCATTCTGGTTAGCCTTGTAGTAACTAGAAACATATAGTAGATCATATCTGAGATTAAAGGCGGGATACAGAAGAAACGCAGCCCTTTATCACCTTCATTCACCTTTATGTACTGATCCCAATTTCCCGCTTCTGCCCTATTCCACCCCTCTATAGATGTGTGACCATCACAGATATCGGTCTGAGTTACTTGTCCACCATATCCGTTCTGCAACACCTGAGTCTTCGTTGGTGCATCAACCTGTCAGACGGGATCATGCCTCATCTGCTTGGAATGACCGGATTAACCTACCTGAGCCTGGCAGGTACGTTTGTTTTATATTTGGTTAGTTATTCTACTGCCGATCCTGACCACATTGGAGAAATCCTAGGATTCTTGTGGAATCTAACAAACATCGACACCGATTACGTCGCGGTGCCAAACATGATACAGTCAAGTCTTGGTGATAACATCACCGTTTTAGTGATCAAACTTTTTGAGTCATTGAGCTAAACTCCAACCACAACGTACCGATCGTAAAGCCCAATAGTTTTGTAAAGTCGCATACCCACAAAAAATGTGTTCGTGATGGCTCTCCAGGTCTCGAAACTGTCTTATTACACAAGACTCTTTCTTCTGGTACATACTCACAATAAAGCACAAGGTCATCTGGATAAGTGAGACCTGTAGATAGTAACTGAGTCGCACTAGCATCACGTGGATACAGACAATAATTCAGCGTGTTATAGCGTACATAATGTATTTCTTTGATCGCTTCACTCCAGCTGCTCCTATATGCTATTTTACAAACCACATTGGGATGTTTGTATAAATTTTTCGTTTAATTAACAATGAGACCCAGGTAAAAATAACCAGCCCTATTTTGGCTGGATACAGTCATTCATAGCCAATAAGTCACATTTCTGTGGTAGCACGCGCTTCCCAATAAGGTGTACAAATCAGTAAAACACAGGCAAGGAGGCCTTCTTAATAGAGTTTCTAGACCGCATTATTGTTCGAAACACGAACACCAAAAAAAGATCACCTCAATCGTCCTGCGCACTAAATGCATCGAGGATGTTCACTTACAGTATGTGCGGGACGGCCAGCTGATCACTCTTGCTACAATAGTACAAGTGCATCAACGCCTCAGACTGTGAACGAATGGAATAACTGTTCGCCAGTGAGTCTTGATGTCAGCTCAGATGAGATTTCAATCTATCTGTCGTTCATTCAGACTTGTGGTGTTTTTCGGTGTTTCATCATCAGGCTAAGTACAACACATTTATATATGTTCGATGGGAGTGGTAGATAACATATCACTGAAGCGAGAGATGTCAGCCAATAGTTTCTGTCTGGTTTGATTCATTTGACTTAGTTACATAACATTGGTCACGTGAATTGTAAGAAATCTGCGAGAGATGCGTCACACCAATGCGATCATTCCATCCTGGGTTTGCGTACACGGCCGTGACTCAAACCAGACAGAAACGATTGACTGATATCTCTCGCCTCAGTGATGTGTTATCTACCACCCCCATCGAATCCATATAAATGTACTACTAATAAGTAGTTTGGCAGATTTATGATTTTAAATGAGACCCAATTGTGAAAAGTTGGGGCTTCGGATAGATTCGAACCAGCGACAGAAACACCATGCTTCAACGCGGCAAGCGCTCTACCAGCTGAACTACGGAGCCACGCCAGGAGCTCGGAAATTTCACATTTGGGCTCGGCTACTCACCCGTCCCACTGTCTCATATGGAATCTACCAAATGACCCATGGGACCGACTGCCCTGGCAGGATTTCTCGAACAGTTCACGCTAAAATCCATTAACGCCACTCAGCTGGTAGACCGCTTGTCGCGTTGAGGCATGGTGTTTCTGTCGTTGGTTCGAATCCAGTCGAAGCCCTGACTTTTCAAAACTGGGTCTCATTTAAAAACAGATAAATGTGTTGTATTTAGCCTGATGATGAACCACCGGAAACGAGCTTGTCTGCTACGCGTTTCTTCTCGTGACTAAACCGGGCATATTCAAAGTATTGTGGTCTTTTGTTCGACAAAAAGCGGCACAACAGTCGAAGTGTTGACTTGCTATTCAGTTCATTCGTGGGTTGATGTGTTACTCGCAACGTGCACGGATAACCAGTCTGTTCCTTCATGTTGTACGTGTAATCGCCTTTGTAACGATTACAGAATACAGGGCAATAATACTATTCACCAAGGTGGCATTATAAGTCCACAAGTTCATAGGCTGTTACAGAAGGGAGAAAGGTGCTTGTGCGTTCCAGTCTCCGTTTTGGTCGGTAGAAAATTGTGTTGGACGGTTTGTAGGTATAAAGAAAAAGTGAATAGAATTAAACAGAAAGTAAATTCAATGAGGCTGTTGACTGCAATCATTGCAGCAACGAACAGTAAAACATTGAAACAACATTCAATCAGAGATGCGCAGTGAGAGCTAGTATAACGGTTGGGAAACTTGTAGTGCTCGCTGTCTGTCACGTATGTACCAATCGAGCAATATTTTAAAACTCTCAACCGAATCAGTTGTACCCACAGAGTTGAGCAATGCCTCTTAAAGTGAACGGGCTCTTAGTGTGAAGCAGTTCTAACTACAGGGTGTCCCGTCTGTTCCATTACTCAGTTTCAGCGAGTAAACTCTTAAATGTTCATCCCTATTTAGTGGGAGGAGATGTGACAGTAAATGACCCAGCGTGTAGAGTATTTTGTAAATGGGAATTAGTTCTCCCCTGAGATATCTGCAATTCATTGAGAATTGACCTAATTCTGCCAATCTTCGGGGATATGGGTTTTTTTATGAGCCCTATAATTCTTCTAGTAGCCCATTTCTGGAAACTTTCAATATGTGCCAAACCTTTCTTACGGTAAGGACAGTAGGCTTGCATGTTCGTTTTCATATGTGGGCGGATAATGCGGGCAAACACAGTGAGAAACACTTCAGGGTAGAAGGTCTTAAGAGTTTCAGGATTATTTGTGTCTTTTTGGCTATGGCAACACAACTTGCAGACAAACTCAACCTGTCTTCTACTATGGTCCCTAGGTCTCGTTCGCATGCTGACACGAGCAACTCTGTATTGCCAAGGTAACAACCAATAAAATTTTGACGGCAAACGTGTATGATTGAATCGCAAGGTAACTCCTATGAATCACTGATTTAGGTAATTCAAATCGTTTTCCAGGGTCACCACATCTTGCGGGTACTTTAGAATTTGTCTGAGCTCTGGGTCGCCAGCGTAGAGCAACAACGGTGATTTGATTATACTAAGTAGTTCACGAACGAAAAGAATGAATAGTAGTGGTCCTAAGATTGATCCTTGTAGAACGCCGCTGTTGGCTGGGAACCACTTCGACAGCTGTCCATTCACGTTGACCTTGAGCCTACGTTCAGTCAGATAGACCTCTAGCCACGTGAATAAGCGCTCATCAAGAGCACAGCTATTACTTGAGATTGATAACTGAGTGCGCGACAACAACTCTCGACAGAGTGTAACGTCAGTAGAAAGCAGTATGATTCGCAATACAGAGATTTTCCTCGAAGCTGTGGAAGAGAACGACAGCATCCCTCTAAAACGTCACGAACCTTTACCGTGGACTGTGTTGATAGCAAGGTGGTTTGGAATCAATTTTAATGTATTGACACACACAAATAGCCGTATTTCTGATAGAACATTAAAAGAAAAGATGCTGTGGATTCGTGGATTATTCTACAATACAACAAACGGGGAACAGTTTTCGCGAGAACCGAGGACTGGTGATATCATGGAGGTTCGACGATAGTAGGTTGCTTCGAAAATATGTGAACTGAACAGAAATTCATCACAATTGATTTCGAGATCATTGTCAAATATGAGGATAGTAGTGTATGCGATAGTCAGCACTCCTATTGCTATACGATTTAGTCACTATCGCATCATAGTAACGAAACTGTCGATCAACGAACAAGCTTTGCAGCTACAGTAAGGAAGGAAGACCTGTGTTAGTCGAGCATGATAGAGCTGTTGCTTGACGGTGGCTCATCTCAATTAACGAGAATATTCGGTGTGAAATCGATTTCGTCAATTGCAGTTTGCCGTGAGCCGAACGAGTCTTCGAGGAAAGCAAACAGCAGATGCTTCATAATTCAATAAACGTTTCAGATATATGAAATCATTCGTAGTCAGATTCATGTTCAACAATCTATTCTACATTCGACTACATCAGACTGGTATTAGCAAAGCATGCCGAAGCTGTTAACGTCGAACAGCTTGTCAACAGACTAAACAACTCTTTTTCCTGAAGACGACAGTTGAAGGTGACACTGTGTAGAAAATGTCTGTACTACACACTCATCGAACCTTATTCAGACACGGGAGATGAAAATCAGCACTTTATAGCTCACTATACTGAACAACCTGGTTGTAGCTTCAGACACCGGTTTTCACCTTCTTGCCATAATGAATGGTACTCTCATTAGCAAGGAGTGATGAACAGAACAGTTTCTTTAGGGACTGTATGAAGCTCATGTTGTTTGGAGATATTTTGAAAGATGAACAGAATGCTCCCAGTACATGGAGTGAGAAAAGAGAATTAATTTGTGATTGAAAACAGGTATACATGCTAGCAACGATAACAGTAACACAAAAAACATACGACCTTTACAGTTTCAGCAGGATTTATCTTCACGAACTGAGATGCAATACTTTCAAGTTCTGCGCGCTTGTATAATTGCATGTTTTTTAACTGAAAATCAGATTAACACGTTTAAAAATCACGTGTTTCTGAATTGTGGATGATTGGTTACCAAACTGTATTGTGTTAAACAAAAATCACAGAAGGTATTGGTTCAACTGACTGTTTATAGTGGAGTTTCTTAGGGAGTTCAATGAAAGTTAAAAGACGGTTACTGTACCTGTGATCGAGTCGACTTAAAGAAGTGAACATTGCTCACAGGTGACCACGACTGAAGGATTAGAGATGAGTTTCTAATGCGCTGAGAACACAGATTTAGATACGAGTATTTGATCGTGTTTAGTGTGAAGTCAATGGAGCCGTGATCAGTACGATCGCGTCGTGGGCGCCAGGATTGAAGTTCCACTTTTGGTCTGAATGAGGGTGTGCACAACTGATTAGCTCTAATAAGAGAAACCATTCGAGTTTGAAATGAACTGGAACGGTTGTCATGCTTGTCTGGATGTGAAAACTGAGACCAAACGTGAGTGGTGTTCGGGGTAAAAAGAAAATCGAAACACCAGTAAGCGAATCTTGTAAACTCATATTTTGTTTAATCGGTATACTTCCTGAAGAAATGCATCAGTATCGCATGTTGTGCTACTTCAAGCGTCCCGATTAAAATGATGCGCTACAGATGAGTCAGCGGAAAGTGAATTTTAGTTATGTCAGAATTTGCCTAGAAGATCCGAAACATGTGCCCGTCCCAGAAATTCGACCGGCTCCCAATGAGTTCGACGTACCACAAACGATAGAAAGGATGTAAAAACTGGTGCTGAATAAAAGCACAAAAGAATAAGTACAAAATGAGAGTGGAATAAATAGCGTTTACAATAGGAACAGAAGACACAAAAGCCAACAAAACGGCCACCAGCATCAACAGGCGACCAAATCTCTAGAGGTTTAAACAAATATTAGAGTAACAACAAAATGAACAGAATCACAATTGGTCGAGTCATGCTGAAAGGACCACTAAGCATTTACCAGATTGATTAAGTTCGAAGCACGCGCACCAACAACCAATAAGTCAACAACAGAGGCGTGCACTAAAGTGCAGTGCACATCCAAACATGCACATCCAAACAGGAACCTGAGGGCAGATGATCTAACACTCAAAGTTCAAAGGTTTCCTTCACTTCTTCGATTAAATTACACAGTAGGCCCTCGTATTTTTTACACAGATGGCCTCAACAACTACACTTTTGCTGCTGTCGCTCCAAGATGTGACGTAGCTAACGGGACCACACATTTTGTTCACTGTCGTTTTTCTAAATAGTTGTTTGTCCGAACTGGAGGCCCACAAACCTGTTCCTGATGAAAAACAGGATTGTCGCCAATGTTTGCCGTGTAGCCATTCAACTAGGTCCGGTTGTAACAGAAAGGTACATGTTTAAAAGTCGCCTATTGTTTCAGATGCTGTGTACGGACGGAACCAAAAGCAGCTTAAAGGAAACCGCTTGTGATAGGACAAGACCTCAAGAGTATTGTCAGGCCAGTAACCGTGACTAATTCGTAAGATAATTTCACTAACGGAGTATACATACCCCGATTCATTTCAGTTGTACTTATTCTCTACGGTTGTTACTAAAAGTAGTCTCCCTATATTCGTAAGTGTTTCACCGACCATGACGGACAATCCTAATCCGTGCTTCGAAAAAACAAGTGTTTATAACGTAAAACATCACTTTCTAATGAACTTCAAAATCTGCCAGAGATAGTACTGTTTGAATTTAGCATGTATGCACACGTCAATAGACTGCAATAACCGCCACCAGATCCAGCAACTCACGAAGATGTTAAGCGGCTGAATTCTCCTGATAAGTGTTGTGTACGCTGAAGATCTGAATCGTAAACTAAAGACGATAACGAATCATTCCTCGATGTCCACTTTGTCCGTGGATACATTTCAACCCATTCAGCATTCAACTGTTTATAAAGAACTCGTTCAACTGAAGTCCAACAAGAGGAACGGACCTGAGGATCTATCACTAATCTGTCGTAGGGAATGTCTCGAGTTTTTATACCAAGCCTGTCCGTTTCACACACTGCTGAAGAGAGGAACATAGTATAACAGTCCTAAAAAACGAAAGGCACAATTTACAGTTTTATGCATATCTGTTGTGGTTAAGGCTTTTGAAAAACTGAGTAATGCTCGATGTGAAACACAACCGATCACCACACACTCTGATCGATAAGTAGCTTGCCAGATTTATTAAGTCTGAATTGTGGAACATCAGGGCTTCAGTTGAACACAAATCAGCGACAGAAACAGAATGCCTGGGCGCGACAAGCCCTGCCAGCTGAGCCAAAAAGTCATGCCAAAGACTCAGGAATTTCAAATTTACACTCAGTTGCCTATCCATCCCGCTTTAGTGTAGATAACTATAGTAAGACACCCGGAGGAGGGACTGCCTAGGCGGGATTTCCCAACCGGTTCGAGTTCGGGTCCACTAATACCACCACTGAGCTTTGAAATTATGTTGCAGGTAAGTGGTCTAGTTAATGTGTTAACTTAAAGGACCCAGTTGTGAGGCCCAGAGGCTTGATAATACAATCTCTTCTAGAGTTCCTCCTGGTTTACGGTTGTTTATTCCCTTCTATTCCGCCAACGCTTGTTGAAGATTCTACGGCTGTACGCGTCTCGAATAACGGCGTTGTATTTGGCACCACTGATGGAGAACCGTTACCTCCAATGCACGACGAGTCCGGTATTCAATCAATGGCCGCAGATTTTTATATAATTACCAGACCAAAAGTAATAAATCTATCCCGCTTAGCGATGAAATCTCATAGACAAAAGCAACAGTACATCAGTGGTCCTCAGCGATGTTTAACTAGCATTCAGCCATGTAAAAAAGCAAACACTAATCGAGGAGAAAAAAGAAGGAAAGAACCTAACAATCCAAAAAACTGTCAACACACATCAGGGTACCCACACCATGCAAATGAACAAAGCTGTAAATGGAAGCGCCGTCGGCAAAACCGCTCCCTTAAGGTTTTCATCGCTCCGCGTCATTCAGTGCATTTACTTCACAGACAACTAAGACAAACAACAAGATACATTCCAGTAAGCTCGATTAGCCGCCGTCCCACTTAGTCTCCAGCTACTGACACAGTGAATTGCTAGGTCCTCAGTTCGAGAGACAACCTCGATCTGCAGTGGCCAACTCAAGTCGGTCCTAGTGTTCACCAGAGCGGGAGCCTCATTTCGGTCTTGTTTCCACTTTAAATATTGTCTACGTCAATTCATAAGCACAAGCTTCTTCAGATAATGTCCTCTGCTTGGTTTTCCGTAATAATCCTACCGGAGATTTCGGTTGAGTGAAAAATTTGGTTCTATTGTTAGAAACCTTCTAAAGACTGTTCATCCTTTCATACGAAAAGCTAACCTTTACTTAGACTTAGTTGTGTTAAGTAACTGTAGAGCTTCCATGAACAATAATTTGTCTGATGTTTAAAGTTTTATTCTATTTGACACAATTCAGTTAGTCGACTTATAAGTTCGTGTACTCCGCCACCGGCGACAGACAAGCATATATGAGACGACTGGGTTAATTTACACTTCCGAAACTTAGCGAATCAGAGTAGAAAACGTGAACCGTCTTCAGGTATTTGACCATCAACATCTGCGCTAGACTGATCGCACTGGGTAGCACCAAGGAACGAAAAAGTTAGAGGGCGCATATTTGGCAGTGATTGCCAAATGAGTTCTTTTGTTCAATCTTCAAGTTTGCACAAACTTAGATGGTTACATAACGTACTAAGGGTGCCAGCTAGTTGTCGGTCACACTGAGTACTCTTTGAAGACGCTGTCGCCGGCAAGCATAAGGTGGAGAGATGGTGACCTGCGTTGAGAAATAAAGGGGTTCGCCACTGTAGGCCAGAGACCTCGTGATTCACACAGTTGGTGGCTGGAGGCTACGTAAAACAGCGGCTAATCGGACCCATCGATGTGAACGCTGTGGTGATTTGTCCAAGTTGTTTGAAATAAATGCAATGACGTGTAGTGAAAACCGTGAGAAAGCTGTCTTGTTAACGACTCCATACTCTCATTTATAGCTAGATCGTTTGTAGGCATCTACCTATCTATGTTGTTCGGGTGTAGATATAGATGGTTAGCAATTAAGTCCCTTCCTTCCCATGGCTTATCTTTCTCTTGGCTAGCGATTACTTTTTTCTTCGTGGCTACATGGCAATCACGTATGAGTAAGAACCATTGATGTACTACTGCTTTGATGACGTGTTCCACAGTTTATAGTAGCCTTTGTGAAATTCTCAATGTATGAAATTGTAGTGAGATTTTCCGTGAACAAATCATCGTATTTATTGTTTTCAATAACCTCGCAACATGTGAAAATGATATACATGTACAAACTTCTGTCCCACATAGCTCATCTTCTACAGTCCAATCTCTCTAAATCTATATACACATTTCCAAATTCCCCTCTTCTGCTGATTTTTGTTTAACTCAACCTCTGCGTAATCGCAGTCTTCTCACTACTGAAGCAATCACGAAAATGACTCGAGTTTTTTTTCAACTGACACAGACTATTAAATATTCCATCATTACTAATGCGTCGTTAAAGGTCCCCGAGCCAATTCTGTCTCTTTTGTAAAAAGGTCCACAAAAAACTAGACTTGTTTCTCGAAGTGCGCAAAGCACACTATAGTGACTCAATTTGACTTGAAGTGTTGGGACACGTTATTCGAGTTAATCGTGATGGCTATCAAAGCGAGCAATGTGCAGCTGATACCTATATTAAGTATGTGTCCCATTATTGATACGCCTCGTCTACTAATCCACGCTCCTTCCCCCGACAAAACTGACAGGATGCAAACGTATTTCTGAGGAGGGTATATGCCAGCTAGCACGGCATCCTCGCCTGCGCCGTTTAGAAGTTACACACTGTCCGGGCGCCAGCCATCGTGTCAAGGCCTACCTGGCGAAAAACCTGCCTGACTGCCACCTGCTGGATTGATGAGTCAAGGGACCTGCTGCCAGGACATTACGGCCGTCTAACGCTTCCATGCCTATGGGCGAAGCAGGCCCATGAAAATGCACATCGAGCGACTGCAAAGCTAGTTCAGCTTTGTGGGTGTATGATCCCAACCGTTCATTCAAGGCTACAGACGAGGTGAGAACGTTCCGCAAGCACGGGGCAGAATTATTTGGTACCGTGTAATATACATAAATTTAAACTGAGCATTTCGTTTTCAACAATGTGGTCGTGGTCGTAATCACTTATGTCACCCAATCTGGAGGTAGGATGAATCGTTAGAACGTTCGCAGAATGCAGTCACTGGAACACAATAAAGAAATCGAGCGCGTCAGACTTTTCAGTTAGATCTTAGCGCGAACGTTGCCGTGAGGAATCAGAAACCTTAATATGGAAAAAAAAGATCGCAAGTATGGACGGAATGGTAGAATGAAAATGTTAAGTAGGTTATAGCCAAGTTGGAGATGATCCATCGTGAGACACACAGTGATTCAAAGTCACAGATGAGCGGTTGTGCCAACGATGAACCTCCTTTTACCAACACAACACCAAGTGGGACGGTAAACTACCAACATGGTCAAAATAGGCTAATAAAGCCAACGAGTCGCGGAAGATATGGAACTTTCACGATCAGCCTAGCATGAATATCAAACACTCCGAGCGTAGTGAAGTTTATAGGTTATTCTGTTTCATCTCCAGAGCTTTTCCAACTGACTGGCGTGATTGGCAGTCACTTTTTTTGTGTTTGCTACCCTTTTTATTTCGGCAGTATCCGAATGCTTTATTGCAGCTCGTAGGAAATTCTAATCCTCCGAGACGTCTGACAAACCACCAGAAATATGCTAGTGGACTGTCACTTCGGTTTTCACTGAGCCTGCTGAACGCTCACAACCGACTACTGAAGAGATGACTCATACAGCCAATCGCTACAAGCACGGATGGGTGTGGCTAGCCTTGAAACATTAGAGTTAGAAGATAATTTCCACCTTCAAAAGGAGTTCGACACAAAGGTACCTCTGGGAACAAAACACGGTAATCAGAATGACTCCCTGCGGGTAAACAAATGGAAAATTACATCGACAGCTGGCCGGAAAGGTTCAATCGGGAGCATTTCTATAAAATCATTCGGCTGTATGGTTTCTGGAATTTTTTAGCTAGTATACATTGTGATACTGAAACTTTCATATGTCAACTGACTGTTTAAGGTTAGCTGCCAACGGATAGTTTCCTGGTTTGTTATTAAAAGTTCATAGCATCCCATCCGATCGATCTTTGCATACTGAAACTATCCCTTAGGTTGATTAGCTGGTAAACCCAGAAGTACCTTAACCAGATCAACTGGAAAACGATAGACGCGATTAAGTGGGATTGACATACGAACCGAGCACCATCATCCTTAGAAGAAGCAGCAGCAGATCAGCGGCTCGCGCTGAAGCTTAACCGTTATACAGCAGAACACCAACAGGTTCCAATATGGTCGGACTCCACGCATAACGGTTGAAGCAATACGCAAAAATCTCGAAATAACAGAGCTTAACGATAATGATGTGTACGACTGGATGTACTGGGATGATAAAACTCTTAGCAAATACTGAAACCGAAGACACGAATTGAAGGACTAACAAAGTATTGCATGTTTGGCGTTATCCCTTAGATTACCAGATTGTGATTCAGTAAAAGGGTTTTGGAATCATCTGGGGCAGAAAGTGAAAACAACAGAACCTCACTTCTATAGGATTCTTCGTTCTGAAATGAATTGAGTAGAATATCCGTACCGAACTGACCGACATATCTTAGGAGACTAGGCGTGTGATAGGGTAGCACGTGCTTGTTAATGGAGGAGGAATGGATAAGAATGCCCACCGTGACAAATAATATCAGAGTTGATCTACGTAATCACTACATTTGTTTTCTTTTTCCCACGTTGAAATCGATCAGTCATTTGCCGTTGGTCAGCAACACGAGTGACCGACTCCATGGTCTCAGATGTAATCAGCCAATCACGGTAATATATCCGTTTAACTGACTCGGCACTTGTCGTGGGTTTCACAGTCCGGCACATGCGATGTTATAGAGACGCAAGGAGGTCTGAAAAGCCAACCACCACGCCGGTGATGAGCAACAGAACCAGATGTTAGCATACAGTATCAAACTCTATTTTAGCCCACACACAAGCTGACGGATACAGACCACAAACTGAGTTCCAGCCCAAGTGCTCACAAGACATCGTTCGAAACATATACTTTTACTGACTAACGGGATAGGACGATGAGAACCGTGGACCAACATGTTAATCAGTCCTGTGTTATATACACTTTAACCGAAGCTGCCATACTGCGTAGGTTTGCATTTGAGCGAGATGCATGTTAACTTGCTTCAGTAGTACACCGTGTTGGACGGTCCAAAAATGCAAACAAAAAGCGAATTCAAATAGAAAATTACATGAAACTACCGATGTGCAATCATACCAGTAGCAAACACTGAAATAACATTCCGTCAGATATACACAGTTGGTGGATCATGCGAGTGGGCTAAAAGGGCAATCAGGGTAACTGCAGTGTAGACTGCCCCAGGCATATACGTTGACGGAGTGGAATCTCAGAACTTTCAAGTGACTCAGCCACGGTCACGAAGTTGGGTAGTTTTTCCGTATCAATAAATCATAACAGGGAAGAAACTGTTTACACAGTAGTTCGCCCATTACATACACCAGCTCCAGAAGATGACTCCTAGGTGAGGTCTGCGAGTGAAGGGACCTGATGAGGCAGGATATAGTAGACAGGAATTAGACTTCCTCCAAAATGTCATTAACGCGTTGAGAATGCACTCAATTTTGTAAGCCCAGTTAGATAAGGGATTCTCCTGTGCCTGATAACTCTTCGGGCGACTTGTTACTGAACACTTCAATAAGTGCAAAAGCTGTTTTAAGATAAGAGTAACAGATTCATATAGTCAGCTCCAGAAGTGGGCGGATTGTGAAACTGCATACAGTAGGAAAGGCTTTCGGATAAAGTCCCATCATTTACTCTTGAGAGATTTAGTGTAATGACTGTGTAATTTGAAGGCACTAAGATTGTCTGTCATTGAAGTTCATCAATCGCCACGTTAATGAGTTCCATCGTCGTTGTTTGATAGAACACATGTCCGTTTTTCTCGCAAGCCATAATGGAAGCGACCGGTGACCTAAACTGCTAATCCTAGCTTCGTTCATCGGCCGACAATGCTAATCGAAGAAAGTAGACATATACTCAGTTACTGTCCGTGTGTTGGATAGCTCATGATTTCAGACAAAATCTAACATAGTTCGTCGAATGAGTAATTTGTAATGTTAGGAATAGTAGCACAAACGACCAGTTTCATACGGTCTTACAGTGTGAATGGAGGAAATGTAGATGGGCCGGTAGAAAAAGAAGGGGTCGAATTCAGACGGATCATCGTATCGACTCCTTGCCATGAGTCAACGACACTGGTGATAACAAGGATTGTTTACTCGAAAAAGCGACACGAGGGATATGCTTCGACACCACCTCAAACAACAACACTCATTTGCACATAACGATAATCCAGAGATACCACAGTTTTCAATATCACGCCCATGAATTTCCGGTCAGAGTGTACTCCAATGTTTCTTGTGGTTCCACCCATTTACTTCAATACCTAAGTTCGCGTCTCTGTCTCATCACTCAACAGCAGAATAGAGTGATCATTCATTACACTTTTACTAAACATTGACACAGTTGAAGTGAAATTTGTAAAACTGTGTGCATCAAAACGAGAAATTGTCACCGACAACCCGTCGAACGTAGTTAAGTGTATGTTCAATGAACTTGGTTTCGTCGTAAAACATTCAATTTACAGGTCTCCTATTAGAGACCACACAAAAAAAGAGCGATGTGTATGTCGGATCAAGATGATGCTTTATGACAGAAAGCGTAAAGTGAGTTAATTAGTCACGACTTCTATTCTGTTAACACAATCACGGTTATAACGGCGTTCTATCGTGTACAATGACAATGATAGTGCGAAATGATGACCTAGCTAGGTGGAAGCCAGTAGGCATATTCCCACACTTTCTGCTTTCTCAACGGTATTATTAGTTCACATTTACACTGAACACGTAATGTGGATGAAACAAGTGGTCTAGCACAAATTACTTGTGAGTGTAAGCGAAAAATAGCTTTGGCTACTGTAGCAGGTTGGTCAAAACATGAGTACCGTCAGCCACTGCATCCAGGGACAAATTTCGAAGTATCACTCAGATTGTGGACAACCTGGTGGACACGACGCCAGCCACCTTGGATAGTCTTATGTCCAGATTCGGGAAACATGTCGGTGAGTCAGGTGGAAGTTAGCAAATTGTAAGCGTCCAAACGTTCCAAGCTTCGTTATGCTAAGAACAAACGAAAAAACCAGGCGAATGATGAAATTTATAGATATCAACAGGGATAAATACACTGTACAAATAAGATGGCGAGGGGAACACACATCAGTTGACCCACCAACAAGTGACACCTAAGCCATCAGCGACCACAGAGCCCTGAAGGAAAAACAAGAAGCAACATGATCGAAGGTCAGTAATAGTTACATTGATAAATGTAGGCTGTAAAAATGGATCAATTCAAAAACATTTTACAGATAAAAATGCATGTGCACGGAAACAGATAATGGGTATGAACATGGCAGCACTAGCTACGGGATTTTTTGAGAGCATAATTACGAAAAACCCGCAAATTGAATCTTGCTCTGGTTCCGAACCACCTTGTCATTGGTTCTACTAAATATCGATCTGGTTACCGATTCGTTAGAGAGAATTCAATGAAACGCCATTAGAGCTCATTCATACCACAAACTGCTTGCTCATTAAGGCAAATGTATCAGTGTGCACAAACGTAGATAGTAGGAACAGTTGAGAAAGTTAGGACTCGAATAATGTGCTCGTTATCATTGTTAGTACTGAGAAAAACCGTAAAATTCAAGCTCATTGGGTGTACGATCAGCGATTAATACGGGACTGACGATGAAGAACCTAACACACATGGGGGTATACGAAATGGTGAGGCCCTCACATCAATTAACTAGGCCACTGAAGAGTATTGCACCTGCCTACAACATAAGAAGCAAAACAAGCAATTATCAAACCAGATTTACTTGTGAGCAGAAAATCGACGTAATTACGCTGGATGGGTCCATAAGATCCAGGAATCACGTGTAAAAGTGCATATGAAAAAAAAGCATGTTCATAGTCAGATTCTAGCACACATGCTCGGACCAAGAGAGCGCTGAGCAAGAAACTCGATTTTTGTGTATAGAAGATAAAACATGATAATCCACTTTGACGTTAACATGTGAAATATTCCGGGATCCTACGCAAAACTAGATTACATGTGGACTGGGTAATACTTGAAGACTGTACAACTCAGACGCTAAGGACAGTACCGGAATTTTAAGTTCGGACCAAAAAAACCTTGTACAAATCGTCACCACCGAGCTCCCATGAGTTCAACGACTATAAACCTTCAGTTCATTTCAGTTGTTAGGCTGAAGTTCAGAAGCGGTTAGCAGAACACTATCATGAGACTTGTTAGTCTGTACTACGCACTGAAGTGAGAACTGAAGGAATGCAGGAGGAACCTTGTGTATCCTGGCTGAGCCAGCATGAAAGTGAATTACATGAAACAATGAATACAGTTTACAGCGAACGGATCGATGAACCAATAACAAGTCGATGAGAAAAAGACAAAGCATGTCTGGACACGCTAGCCAGAGTGCATGCGTGACCTTTTAACCGGCAGGTGTGAAACGAGACGGTTCAGGTGAATGGGCGATTGTGTGCGTGTTTACCTGCGCATGCAAGAACTTAATATAGATGGACCGTACAGCACTAAACTAAAAAATCGTACGACTGAACGAGCGGACACTCTGGAGTAGGAGAACCAATTCAGTCGATCAGAGCACGTGAATAGGAAGGATATCATCTGTATGTATACAGGTAACTGCACGATCGACAATAATAATTAAGAAAAACCTAATCAGCATGAAGAGTCCAACAGATGGCACGTAACAGAAAAAACGACTCACAGTATGACGGCCACTGTCGATGAGCGAACTTAAGCATACAGTCAGTCAACTTGAATCGATGGCAAAACTTTAGAATCTTGTATTTCGCAAGTCGTGACAAGTGAGATGAGAGTCGGAAGAAAGTGGCGACAAGATAATTGGACAAATCGACAACTAGCCTAAAGGCATACGCTTTCGACATCTTAGAGGAACGGTCATAGGGGACACTGGGGGAGCAGGTTGACAATGTTAGGAATTCATGTTCCAACTAGTCGTTATGGCTGTCGGTTACTGCTTTAATTAATGTGTGAATTCTGTCTGCTGATTATTTCACTTTCCGGATTTTTGGCGTCCAACTATTGTGATACCCACACCGAAAGGGTCATGAAAGCTTCAACTTTCCCATATCCCGATTCATGCACTTGATATACACGCACGGGTAGCATGTCACTTCAACTTTCGGCTCCGAAATGAACAGGTGTGGTGTTGTATAGAACGATTCTAATCTATCATTGGAAGTCGGATTTCGTGAAACAAATAGACGAGAAAAATTGGTGAAATCGAAACGTCTGTGCGTTAGAAACTGTATGAGATATACCAAAACCAATAACCTATCACGTTCCAATCGGTGCGTAATGTATAGACAGCGTTCCATCTCAGACAGGTTCATCGAAACGGCAAACGTAATACACACAACAAAATCACCAACACGTACAATTAAGGCATAGGGGGTTGACGGGGAAAGTTGTTCGTCATTTAATGCGGTTGTGCCACTTGCTGATGCGTCTGGACCTGAATCGACCGGGTTTTTCTCTCCGTCCGGATTTGGATCTCGCCAGATCTCTTCAACGACGCGAAATCTTAATGGAGAAAAGAGACAGCTTCATGACCATAGGCAATTATTACCGTTCAAATGGAATCAACTGTCATCTGACAACATGCCATTACATAGGACAGATCTGGTATTTTAATATATGGTCCAGTTATTTCGTATAGTACAAAATGACGTTCACAAGCAGTAAGTAACGATTATTCGGGAATACTATGTTCAATCCCGAATTCAACAGTAGTACATTGTTCCGGTGCCGGAAAATGAAAAGTCTAAACACGGCAGTGAGAAATTCATTGTTGCATTTTTTACAGCATTCGTTATTATAACTACCCATCTTTAGATTAGCTTTTCAATCCTCTGTCTAAAAACAGAAGTCAGTTTTAACACAAATAATCTCGACAGCCAGATTTGAATGTATTAGTGGTTCAGAATGTTTTAGAAAACTGTCTGGTGATGCAACCGTTCGTGAGTAAAGCGAATGGAATAGGATGTCACTGTCTAAACTGTTCACCTTCTATCGAGTCTGTCTACTGAAAAACATCAAACGTAGGACGGCTGCATCTCCTTTCAGATGCTCTAAATAGTGACAGCAAATAATAGTTTGATTGTATTCAACTGAGTAAAGAGAAAGTTGAAATTTTTAAAACGAACATCACTTACGAGTGAACAAAACTGTTATAAAAACAATATTTAAAAAATTCCCAGCCAGTCCCATTCGAAACGAATCGTTGGATCCCAATGTCGTTATTAGGGTTAGTCCGGAGTGCCTATCTTGAAAGGAACGGGGTTTGAATTATGATACCGGTTCTCACACGGTAGTCACACTAGTGACTGCCCCACGATTGAATTACTGTATATGAACACGTCAGCACTTTCGCTTGCGTCATCATCATCATCATAACAGCCATGAGCCTGACCAAAAGGTACTGTGGCTCGGGCCGTCGCTCAGCTCAACAGTGACGTGGAATATCCTAGAAGAAAACGCTACTAAGAAGTCTGAAAATTATTAAAAGATGACTAAGCGGAAGAACTACAAATAGTATGAATATGGGTAAGCCATTGACTGCGACACATCGCCACCTCGAATAGCGTCTTTAACCAGCGGTTTGAGTGATCACAATGACTCCATCCAGGTAGGCGAAACCTACCCACTTTGCTCAACAGATCAGTCAGGGTCTTCATATTTCGCGACCACGTTGTTGGCTGACCACCACGCGGTTTTACCCAACTGTTGGTGGTCTCAGCATATAATGCCCGGTACGGTAAACGATCAAATGACATACGGAGTATGTGACCCAACCATCGCAAGCTGTGTACAGTGATTAGTTGACCAATTGATCGCGCATCCCGAGCGTTCCGGAATATGCTCCGGCGAACAGCCGGATCAATCCACTTGATATGGGCCAATTGGCGGAGACAACGATGGTCAAACACAGCAAGTCTGTTTATACCTTCTTTGTGAACAGGTGACGTTTCTGAACCATAAAGCAAAATGGAACGCACACAGGCATTATATACTCTTCCTTTCAGCAATAACCGGAAGTCTTCTCGACGTCACAGATGATGCAGTCTGGCAAAGGCAACTCGTGCCTTTGCTATCCTCGCTGATATCTCATCAGCAATATTACAGGCTGACGAGATGGTGCTACCCAAGTATGTGAAACTGTTCACAGTCTCAAGCAAATTGCCTGCAATAAAGAAAGTAAGAGTGGAAATGCCCCAGTCTTAAAGCAACACTTTGCACTTTGAAGGTGCAAAGCGCATTCCATACAAAACAGCCCGGCCACTCACCTTGTTCAGCATCGTCTGCATGTCTTCGGCAGAGGGGCTAAGTAAGACAATGTCGTCCGCATAATCTAGATCGGCCAATCTTGCGCCAGGAAAAAGCTCAACTCCAAGCCCACTGGATTCGCGAAGCGCACCCTCCAGAATGTCGTCCATGACAAAATTGAACAGGAAGGGGGAAATCGGGCAGCCTTGACGAACATCACTGGAAGTGATGAACGCCCGAGATGGTTGTCCATAAACTCTTATCCTGCTTGCAGAGTGAGCATACAGTGATCTCAACAGATTCACGTATTTCCCTGGTACTCCCTTGCGAAGGAGACAGCTCCAGAGAATGTTACGAGCACCTGAGTCGAAAGCAGTCTTTAGGTCCAAAAAGATCACGACTGTCGACTGTCTGTAAGAGTGCCGATGTTCCAAAATCCGTCGCAAAGTAAAAGTATGATCAATGCACCCTAGACCGGATCGGAATCCTGCCTGTTTTCACGTATCTAGTCTTCTCTGGGCTTAGTGAGTCGACGTAAAACGAGGCCGGTGAGTAATCTGGACGCAACAGACACCAAACTGATGCCTCCGTGGTTGTCACATAGACTTTGCTTGCGAGCAACGATCGAATTGCTCGATTGTATCGGTAGGAGATACAGTCAATCATTGTTAACTCCAATTGATAACCACGTGATCAAGACTCCTCAGTCAAACGGAACTCTCTGATTGAATTAGGCTTGCTGAGGAATATTTGATCGTGGTTAATGTAAGGCCAGCGGCACAACGGTCTGCACAATCATCGCATGAGCACGTGTACCGGAGCTCAAATCTCAATCGCGGCGAAGATAGACGCTACTGATGGGAACCTGTTAGAGCGAAACTACAGTTTAATGCTTCCATACCAAATGGAATCGTTGAAAAGTCGATGTGTGAGAGTTGCAATCAAATGTGAGCGATGTTCAACCTAAATAATCCTGAAATTTCAAAATGAACAATGCATACGGTGAGAATCAGTTAAACACCGCGAATCTTATTGACAACTGGTATAGTGACGAAACTCCCAAAACCTATAATGAATATGATTCCCGTCAGTTATGTTGTTACGCATTCTATATGATAACGGTCGAGGAAATAAATCACAATTCCGAGAACATCATTTCATTCATAGTATACATTGTTTCGCTCTGTTCAGATGTTTTTCCAAAAGACTGAACAAGTCTTACAAATATTTGCAGAGGATGTGATTGATTGGCTCTTGAGCAGCGACAGGTTGAATAGAAATGGCCTCTAAGCTGATCTGAAGTTAAAAGCAGGTGATTTTCCGAATGAATTTGTGAATAGAGCAATAAAAAAATCACAGTTTCCTCATAAGACAAAATTTCATACATATTTTATAAACATGTGGACATGCAATCGATTTCGAATATAAATAAACATCCATGAGACAGAAATCGTGAATGAAAGGATTAAACAGACGGGGATAATGATAATCAAGCTACCTGCTACAGCGTTAGAACAAAACTGTTGCGAATAAACAGAGAAAGAATGTCACAACTATTACTCACAGTTTTGGCTGATTATTGAAAGATGTAGTTCCGCTTGTTCCAAGAAATAATATTTGGTTGACCCATTACCACTACGCACACAAGGTTATGGATGAGCATTTACGTATGAGTATACGGCCATCCTTATTGTGAGCTTAGTAACATTGTGGTAAACATGTTAGTCCTACAAACACGAAGGCAGGAAAACAACTTCCGGACCGGGCAAGGATATGCGCGCTACTGATGAGCTCTGATGAGAGAGAAACTCAAGTAAAAAGCTCCATTTCGAGGTGAGGTAGCCGGAAGGCTTATCAGAATACGAAAGCGAAAATCAAATGCAATACGTGTTCCATTAAAAATAACCGTCCATTGTGTTGCTACGCAACCAAAACTTGAAGTTGCTGGCATTCGCGGAAGTATCACTATCGACCATTCATCTACGTGCAGACGTTGATGTCACAGTCAGTATCACTGGCGTGCGACTGACTCCAACTGCATGGCACGCGTCATGTTTAATTACTGCTCCTGCTGCAATATCTGCATTATAAAGAATTCATGGTGTTATGTGTGCGACCAATGAGAATTAACGAAATGTTAACATCTTGCAACATTTGTCCTTTGATCATGTTGAGGAACAATGTACCACAAACTGTGAACCTGTTTACTGATTCGATAATGTGCTACACTAATACGTATCATAGGTGCCGTTTGTAAGCCTCTGTACAGACGTCTGGCGTTTTCGATTGTTTCCAACCGCTCAGGAACATGCCGGATACGATTCAGCTGGCCTTCTGCTTCTATTTTGTTCAATGTAGTACCCCGATCGGTAGATTCAGTAATATCGAGCAAAACTGGAGTTTAATTTTGTATTTTAGTAACCAAACGCAATTAGGCTGCTGGTTCGGATCTCTCGTTGATACTATTCAGTGAGGGTGGCGACAACACTAATAGTCTTAGAAATAATTGTTTAAACCTGTGTGAACGCCGGAAAACATCCCTCTCTGCACAGGTCACTCAATAAGAGTTTCTGTGGACAAGAAAATAGTAAGAGGCTCTTAGGAAAACCATAGGGAAATATATTGGCTCCAGTGATTACGAGGGTTCTGGCATCCATCACACTTCGTCGACTCAATGCAACTCGGGAGGTAGATACTAGGAAAGAACGGGCAGGGTTTCGTTTCGGGCGAAGGTATATTGATCAAACGTTCGTTTAAACTACTAACCATCTTGCTGCATGCTATACAACATGCAGCTTGAATGGCTTGTAAGATTTGGATTCAGCAATACTTGGGATCTTCAGGATCAGAACTGTTAAACTTGCATACTAGATTAGTTTAATAATTGTGTTTCACCCATGACCTGGCTAGTGTCTCATAATAACCAACCGTTGTGGTCAACGAAGATTGTTACTCAACTAAGAACGAAACGAAAACATACCAAGCTGTTCTAACAGGAACGGCAATCCAGAATGGAACCTCGCAATCTATAAATAGCACCACGGTCTATATGAGACCTGGTCCGGTTCGAATAAAAAAGCCACCAAGTAATGCAAATGTGTCAGATGTCCTGAACACAAGCTGATCAATAGTATCCAGCGTTAAGTGCACAGCTGCAACAATTGGTCATCATTAGTCCAAGGACAGGATATCGGTTCAATCCTGACATCTGAACGAGACTAGGTCTCCCCAAGGTAGTCAACCTGGAAAGCAACATATCCTGGAGCATGTTTGCATCAGTCTAATATTGTGACCCGAACAGTTCAATCGCAAGTGATGTTTGATAAACGTTTCGTGTAACCTCATCGCCCAATTACCAAATTAGCACTTCACGTCTGTAAGCAAATGACCTCTGAGCAAAAGACAAAACAAAGCATGCGCGAACAACAGCAATATCTGAGTCAAGGTGGTTAACTCCAAAATGAATGACAATCTTTAATGGGATGGCACCACCGACACTTAACGACCATATGACTGGTTTGGGTTTACGGTTAGAGTGCACAGGGTAGTCTCCACCTGTTGCATTACCGTCGTTCGTGCTGAAATGTGCAACTCGATACATAAAGTCTATTAAATACACAGAACTGTAACAGCCGATCGCCAATGTCAGTGTGTCGCGCGCAGACACCAAATGTATCATCCAGCTGCATCACCTCTGAAATAAGACGTCCGAGTTGTGCAACCATACCTCCAGCAAACAAAACAACGGACGGGGATTCAGTTCGTCTCAGAAAATCAAAGATAGCACCATAGAAGGCGTGTTCATGACAATATTTTAACCATTGTCGGTTGGAGCATATGCAAATATGACAGATAAACAACGTCCCTCTGATCCATGTCGACCGACTTTAACCCAAACTATAAGTAAGACGATCACTCACTGAGATCCAGTAGAGCAAGTTCTGTTCTGTCCTAGAATTCAACACAGCTTGACCGCGAGATACATTTCAACGTCACCAGAGACACTGAGAAAATACCACTAACACAGCATTATCGAAGGGCGAATTCAGGTGGAGGACAATATTAGGATCGAAATGCCACGTTTCCGAGACACAACACACATTCCGTTCCAAACTCGAGAGGGTGCTCGCTGGAGCAGCTTGCTGATTTATTTGTTAAAGAATATGGACGTTAAAAGCACCAACGTTTGCCGGCTGTCTTGGTTAGGAGAGAGAGCAGTTTAAAGGGAGAAGGTGAAAATGAGATAACTGGTTTGTCCGGATGACCGAAGCGCTCCTTTGTTTGCAGATACCTTTTCTAAAACTTCTCTTCATTGGGACAACGGTGCCGCAACTATAAAAGCAGTTCTACTGTATGCCCATAGGATCATGCCTCACTACATAATCACTCCTACGCGGTCAGCAGTACGACATACAACCGACCCTATGAGTGCAACTGCTTTTTGTCTGACCTTCTCTTTGGCCGGTCTGACACGGTTTTAACCCGAAGGACTGAAGTCATAGTCAGCATAGCCTTCCGGATCAATGCAGTGCACAACCTTGACCACCACGGTAAGGTAGCAGAATAGATGAGCCGGAGGTGGACTGACGTAGCGGTACACTGATCGAGTTGTACCATTCGCTCAAAGCGATGTTCGGCCAGTCTACAAAAGCACCAGTGGACGGGAATTCTGGCGTTCCGTTGCTAGTGTCACCGGTGTGAAGTAAGGTTTAATCTTAGCATATACTTGATTAATACCAAGAATCGCCCCTCAATACTCTGAAGGACATAGTAAGGATGACATTTTGTTGTACACATGGCGTTTTGGTGTTCCAAACCCGTTAGGCAAATCAGGCATTAGCATTCGACTATTTACAGATGATAGTGCGCTGCTTGCGCACTGAACTACAGCGAATGACCACGGTTTTTGCGACCGCGCAACTCAACTTTGGTTTGGATATCGATACAAGTAGGACATTTTCTTTCTTTCAGTCTCCGGATAGAGGTGTTATGCCTACAGATGGACAGACAACTGCTACCTCAGTGTCAAACCGTTGACGGGCCAACCAGTTAACCACAAGGTGTGGCTTCGTACGGCAAAGATCATGTGGCTTTCAAACGTCTCAAGAGACGTGTCCAGAAGAACTGCGCCCTGAGGATAAGAATCAAAGTGGCCACGTGATAAGTAATGATGCCGCCCACGATGTTATACGGTAGCGAAACCTGTACATCGTATCAACACAGGGAGGGGTGTCTGAGCCGCTCTTATCTGCAATGTCTAAGGCACATCTTGGGTATTCGGTGGCTGGACATGGTTTCGAGAACCAGGACTTCATCGACCAGACACGGGCCGAAATGAATAAACACTAATACTCAACAAGTTTCGCTGACTAGGACACGTGACCAAAACACCTGTTGTACAAGTAACTAAAGGTAGGTAAGCAGAAACCCGATGAACAAGAGTTGCGGTATAAGAACTTTAAGGAAATAAGTTTTCCGCGGTGTAATATGGACTTTAGAAGTTGCGAGAACGCAGCCTTGAAGTGGACTACACGGAGGAGTACGATCCAGACTAGCGTACGAAAGTTCAGTAAACGGCAGCCGTGCAAAAGAAACACAGGCAACGTAAGTAGTAGTGACGTGGTCATGTGATGCTGCAGCGAATGCACTGGTCGTATAGGACCGGTAGATCATCAACGTACCCACAACATATCGTCAACGAGGAGGAAAGAAGGAGCACTGGATGCAAATAGGCTAACTCGACTGTGAATATATGCATATTTTTTTCGGTGGTGTCAGCCAACAACCCCGTTGTTTCATAAATCCCCCGCTCTCGTTTAAAAAAACTGCAGTCGTAGTGATTTGTTGCTTTTTTTTCTACAGCTTTGTTGGCGCACTGTGTACTGAAGGTTTTGCTTGGCCTACAAATTCAAATCTTTGTCTTCCATACTTTTCATATATAAGAAACATCAACATATACTTCTAAGTTGGAATTATCCTCGCGTCATACGTTCGATGAAGTTTCTCTGTGTTTGTTTTCGAGAGATAAGGGTTTCACGTTCGTATCAGCCTATCATCTGACTAACCAGTATTGAATAGCTAGAGTGCAGAGGCCTCTGCTCACACGCCTTCCGGTCTTATTCCTTCGAGGTTATCCAGGCTTCGGAGTGTGAACAGAACCGTAAGTGATTCGGGGCTGCTTGTCGTGATATCCGTGCGCAGGCATCTTTCGGCTCCGGTCGCCGTGGCTAATTCAGAGACAGAAGCTGACAACTGTGTAAACGCCAGCGATGAACACGACAATTCTAACAAAAATTCAGAAGTTTGTTCCTCTTAACAAAGCAAAATCCGCTAGAACCCACCTTACCTCCTAAGTGACCCATCCAAATACTTAAGTATCCCGTTAGTCATAACAAAAAACTCCGGATGCCTAAAAAGAATATTAGGAAAACACTCGAAGGACCTATCTTTAGTAGATCCTGGGCACAAATCGAAGCTAAAAATGAACAGTGAAGTCGGGACACCATTTTTGCAGGCTAAACAGACGTAACAAACATGACGCGCTTGTAAGCAAACGAGTTGTTTACTGCTCACGCACAACCAAAGTTTAGTTTAACAAAGTGGTTTTGACCATATTACTCAGCGCAAAACCGACAAATGTCGGGCCAGATACCCGTCTTTCGAGATGTCCAATATGACACAGATAGAACATTATCAGAAACATATGGACGTGTACATCCAACGACAGAACTAGCCTAGAGTGCGTGTTTCCGTAGGGCAGTGTGTATCAATGGTGAAGAGTTCTAGAGTACAGATACATTATCATCCTTTCTAACGTTGAGCCATAGGCGTCGACCCTATGGCATAAGCTGCCACTGCATCTGGTAGTAGGCGGCGAACGGTACATATTAGATCTGCCGGTTGTCTAACACACATCAGTGTGCGGTCGTATTTGTTCCGGTATGCACTGGATACGACGTATAAACAGAACCTCAAATGGTGATATAGGAACTGACATCCTTCGGCTCCCCTCAATGTAACATATCAAACCGGAAAAGGATGCGGGCAATCGTTAGTGTACGCACATTAAGAGTCGCCAGTCTAAAAAGCCTATAATGTCTAAGAGCAACAGTGGTAGACCTGATGTGTTGCCTGACACGCAAGCAAAGATGACGATGCTGGGGGAAGAAAAGATTCGTCAGTGGCTTTCTATAGTAGCATCATAAAAGAAAACGGCACTTACACCAGCATTCACACTAGTGGTTAATGAAAGAGTATCTGAATTAGCAATAAAGGAAGGGTACATTTAGAAGTGTGGTCAACAAGTAAAGCGGGCTAAAGGGTAAAATGTATTTGGCAGTGGTCGATTATGGTCGAACCACAAGCTGAACGCCGCGAAGTTACCCAACTAACCCCAGAAGTGTTAAGCATCAACTCGGCTATTTCTTAAAGGTGTAAAACCGATCTTGCAGACAGTGCGTTCAAATTCGCGAGACTTCTAGCGAAATGCAAACGGAGACTGGCAATAACAAGAGAACGAATGTGTGATTGATGTAAGACATTTAAAGAAGGGAAAGCTAACATAAAGGTTTCGTACCGTATGGTATCCTGCTTGTCTATCCGCAGTTCAGCCATCTCACCCTCGTAATCATACTCCCATATCCAACAATCCTGTTCGTAATCACTAGAAACAGTAAAAATGAAACATGTTGCAAACACTCACAATCGTGACGGATGACGCATCTTATCTGCTGGAATATATACATCGTCGAAAAAATTTAAAGATACACGAATTCCACTCTTGGAGCATGACTTGACTGTACCCAACAGGACCTCGTCGATTGAAGGTCGGAAACAAGCGAACCGAAAGGTGACTACATGATGAAGTACGCAGTTATTACATTAACATACCTGAAACATGATATGCTCCATCAACATCGGAAATGAAGCTTTCTTCTACTCGCACAATATCCCACAGTGAAATGCAAAGTCCTACCTTGTATACGAGCTATGCGGTGGGAGCAAGAAAGAGAAGCAGAATAACAAGAAAACGGATCATCGAAAAGGGATCTGAAAAAATGAACTAATTAAATGAGGTTAGCTAAGTAAAACGGACGGTGCTCATCTGACGATTAACGTAGCTGTGTAGAACGAAGAGAGACTGACGACTAAGTTCACTAACTACTAACTAATTGGTCACATATGGTCACTGCTGTTATCGTCTTCATGGCGAATTAGAAGGATGAAAATATTTTCAGAAAAAAACCTCCTGAGAAGTCAATAGTAGTTAAAATTAGGGTGCGCTCGGAATATAGATTAGGTCATACTGACATATAGTGAAAAAACCAGACTGATTGTCACAAAAAGGGACGGTATAACAATACTGTATGTTACATAACCACAAGTGTAATCAAGATATTTGGAGTGACTGTTCAGGGCACATCATGCGGTTGTCAATTTGAAGGGCAACTGTTTGTTAAGGGGTACAAATATAGTTATTCGAAGTGACAGAGTTCCCATACATACGTGAGGAACGAGTCTGATAATTAAGAAACGTTGATTGGTAATATCGAACAGAAATGCCACATGAAAAAATATAGCATAATTTTCACTTCCTTACTTGGTCACCGAGAAAAGTTATTGACTCCTGTAGGACAGCTCACATCATACAAGTAACTGGACAGTTCGAAGAGGAGTGCGAAATTCACTTCTTTTTCTGGTTGGCCTATTTGCGGAATCTAACCCCAATCAAAATGTATGTGGCTACCTTGATAGATAGACAAAAACAGTAGTTCTTGTCTGACTACGGTAGTGTCGAATAAGGCTTGTAAGACCTTTGCACAGATGTCAAGCAAGATCAGTGAGAATGCTAAACTGAAAGTGGACTGCAAAATTTTACGACGGCGACATACTAGTGCAGTGGATTTCAGCGATCGTAATATACTACTGATATAGCGGCTATTCAGTAGCAGACATATTTCTTGACAACCTACAAGCCACAAGAAGACTGCAAGAAGGATCATCAAGGTGTAGCATCACCCGTAACAGGCCCTGCTACCCAATGGAACGGAGCACTGACAACTGTGCTAGCCGAGACTATCTGGGGCTGATACTGCGTGCAAATGTGTGTCGAGGACGTGGCGGAGACGGTCGGAGTG
>LUCH01001049.1:6538-63185 GCA_013368495.1 Paragonimus heterotremus
GTAACGGTTTCTTCCATGTTGATGATACGTGGCCTCTGTCGCTTTTCTTCTCTTTTCCTATACAGGGTTTGCTTTTTATTCTTCTTCATGGTTGTGTGGCAGTTAAGCATAAATGTGAACCACTGATGTATTGCTGTTTATAATGATGATGACTTGCATTCTGACTGTTTTTTGTACCCTTTCTTCGATGCAAAATTGGTTAATCGTCAGCACGTACTTGTTTGTACTCGCTAAGCAACCATCGTTTAATTTGATTGGTGGGTTCCTATGACCGAGTCCAATTATTCGTGTCGTGCTTGTTATTTTTAACTCTTTAGGTGACCAACTAGTTCACAAACTGAAAGTTGGTCATTGTGTTCAGCTTGGGTCTGATAGTCGTCATCTACCTAGGCCACTGATACCGTACAATCATGAGAGAAATACGGAACAGCTGCAAACTCGATAATCTTAAGAGGGAAGGAATGGTATCGGGTCTAAACGCAAGCCATTTACATTACTGTCTACATTTTACAGACAAGCAATTGAGCTGTGTCATCTGCAAGAGTACAGCTAGCTTCTTTTTTACTTTCTTTGCCATTGGTTTGCAGTTATTCTGACTACCGCCGACTGAATTGATTATAGCTCGTTCTTCTCAGAGACCAGACTTTGGTGCGCTGTCCAGTCCAGTTATTTTACATACTAGTTGTTTTCCTACCACTATTTAAAATTATATTTAGCTGTTAACACGGTATGAGGACGATTGTTTAGTCATTGACAGCCCTGTGCATTTGTGCTTGCTTTCCGCTGTTGCGTAATTACACAGGAGGTTGTGTTAACAGCTATGTTGCGTGTTCTGGATGAGATGTGTGTGTCGGTTGCTTTGTTTCTTGCAAGTGAACCATGAATTGTCTTCCTAGTTTGCTCTCGCAGGTTGATGCTCAACCGTAGTTGGTGTGTTGTCAGATGCGGTTCATTTGTGAAATTTCACGTTTCTTTCAAGCATGTCCCAGTCTTCCATCTCTATTTCTTTGTTGTCTGTAGGTCGTAGGTTTGACGAATATATATCTTGCATATAAAAACAACGGTTACACTTTCATAGATAAGTGCCATCTGGTCCGTTTCCCTGCCCATAAAAAAGGAAATTCCGGTATTTCTCCACTTCAGTCGTTGACATTGTATACTCTATGTAATCTGCACCCATCCATTACTGACCTTTGACTTGTGGTTTAACGCTGTATTCTGCACAAACCTGTACCAGTGTGAGTTCTGTTTATTCGTTTGAGAGAATTCGGGAATCATTCGCGATTTCATTTAGTGTCTTTCACAAGCAGTATTTTTGAAATCAACTAAGAGCTGACCGTCTGCACCTTGTACCGCTGGTAGAATTCTACTGCGGTCACTGAACTCAAATGCGCTTGGATTTTGGGCTGGGATGCCAACGTGCTGCACTCAACTGACAGGAAGGATGTCTGTTTTGAGCAGCTGTTTATCGATGATAATAGTTTGTCATAAATCACAGAAAGTCTGTCTCAAACTCCTAGGAGTAACAGTATGTTGGCGCTTTCTATTGTATTCATCCATTTGTGTGACTCCTACGGAATTCGTATCGACTCCCGCTTTTCATTGAGCATGCATTTGCTAAATGCGTTTCACGACGTGACCGCGCGACCTTGTACGTTCACTTACGATGTACACAGGCAGCTGGTCTCGTCGATTGTCAAGCTTTTAGGGTACTGGTCATCGAGTTGGTCTCCAGTTCACATTCAAACAACTGGCTCAGGTAGTCGTTATTAACGGGCTCAACTCAACTTTATGTTCAGAAAAATACTTTGTAATTTACGCCGCTGCATTCCCTTTATCCACTTCATCATAACAATTAGAGGGTGTGTACTTAGTGGCACAGACATTTAGTTTATTCTCGGTAGATTGTGTAAAACATTCGATCTTAAACTTAGATCATGACGGCAAAACAATGAACTAGCGAACGTTACACGGATACATGCGCATGGTGGGGTGGTCAGTTTCGGTACCAGGACAACGAGACTTATTGCGTCCTTACTTTCTGTCAACAGAACGCCGGTGCATGGCGTTTGATTAACATCGTCTCTGTAAACGCTAACATCTTGGGGTTGTGACCGCGTAATAAAACCGTTTTATAACCCGACTAGCCGTGCGAAATCAGAACACAAGACTCGAGAGCGTACATTGGATTTCTGCCACGCAGTGGGTGACCAAAACGAATGTCATGTTACACAAACATGACCAGTCTGACAAACAACCAATCAGAAAGCAGAAACCTATTGATCCAATTTAACCAGACCACCAATGGTTAGTAAGACAAGTAAGCAGGCGTTAGGACAATCGACTGTCTGCGACAACGGGAACGTGTCCGTAACAGACCGTCATGCTCATCCACGCTGCGGCGTGTTTATTAACTTCCTGTAGTATCCTGATCACTCTTCCCCGGAAAACCCTTTTTTATCACTTACCAGCTCACCTGTAGTCCTGGTAACATTTGCAAAACAGACCGAAACTTGCTACATAGAGAGAAGCGGACCATATCTCTAAATGGTTAATGCAGGCATTAGTGCAAAACTGATCGGTGTCTGAACATCTGGTATCCTGGATCACGAAATACTTTAATCGCCATGGGCCTTATGATTGACTCCGCTACTTCATTAACGGTCTTACTGTGCAATCGCCATCCCATGATGTTGCTTTCCGGGACGGTGTTGAGCGTCACACCTAGGTCCTCTGCTGACGCAAGCAGCTGTTTTGGTTGATATTGACAATGTGCCGTCTTTCATATACTCGACCTGGTTGTTCTTTCATTGTTTTGTCACCGTGCATTAGGCCTGTATGATTGAATGTTTCATGCAATAACTTAGTCGGAATAAACGAAATACTTGCATCTCAACACGCGTGTCTTCTTGTCGTCTTTATGACTTATCTATTAGCCGCAGGCTTCCCACTTTCTACAGGCGGTCCACCCATACAATCCACCTGATCGGTTTCATTTACCCTTGCCTCTTTTGTCCTATCGGTATTTCCGACTATTGTTGTTTTGAACTGACGAGTCCATGTAAGATGCTAGTACACACGTTTTCGTCTTCTCGCTGTCAGCTTCGAACTTGTGTAGTAGAGAGGAGCGGTCGTACTATACTATTCACACCACTGCTATTTAGTATTGGGGCCAAAGCATATATTTCGACATTGAAGTAGCCACAAGAGAAATACAAGAAGAAACATCGGAATGCAGTATCGTATGAAATGGTTCTTGGTACGTAAAAAAACTGAATATTGGCGTCTGTGGCAACTGTGATATTTTGGGCCCAGTATCGTACGCAGATGAATGTTTTTGTTTGTTGTCCTGTTGAATCGCATAATCCGTGTGTTGCTTTCTTGAATAAATGACCATTGTGCCATCTGCGTTCTCGCCTCACAACACTTGTGAAGGTACTGTCTGTCGTGCGTGCGAGGTGTTTATAGTTTACATTGCCCAGACAATATCTGGTACGGTCAACCATAGTCCTCCGTTTACAACATTAACTGAGTAAGCACGGTAATAGTTTAGTGAGATTCGGACTCGGTGTGGTTAAGCGACGCTTACAGATAGCGTGCTAGTGGCATAGTTGTTTTTGTTAAATCATCGGTTCTGCGATTTGTCCCAGTTCCTATGAATGGTATGCAACTAAGCTGTTATGCAGCACACTAAAAGCCAACCAAAGAAATCACATATTGTTTAGTAAACGTGAAACGTTTTACAAATAATTTGCCAAGTACTTCTTAATGCTCGTGAGTTTTTTCGAAATGGGGAGGTTGCTGGTCCATATGAACTCCCGATTGAACTGTTTCACAACTTGAAGCTGGTAACGTCATAGTCTCCGTGATTTACCTAACTCGGGCGCCAGGAACTCCCACTAAAAGTTAATCAGTGCCACTGTTGTGCCTTTGTTTTGACTATAGGTTGGGAATAAATTCTCACCAGGCCACTCTACCCATCAGTGTCCATGGAGGTTGCGTTCCGTTGTCCCCCTTTTTTGAACGAATGCGTAAACTACATTTGGGCCGCCGAGCTGAGCAAATAAAACTGCATACCGCATTAGAGTTACATCCAGTGGATAATCACTTTCGTTGAACGTTGAGATAATCTGTTTTGCTAAGTTACTTAGTCGATCAGCGTTCAGTTCTTAATGATATGCACTGGAAACTGTGCTGTACATGCCATAGTTCTTTGGCTACTGGTCAATTCGTGTAGTGTTGTCTGGCCTAGAAAATTTTGCGAGAAATCGAGTTATGTTGGAAGGCGAAGCATATAGTTGAGTCAATTTAATGTTTCATTTTACGGCTACTGAGCAATTCATCTTTCAATCCGAAAAATACTCCAAGGTCGCAGCACTAATTACTAATTTGCTTTCTCACTTAGAAGAGACCTCCTTTTAGTGGAAACGTTTGTTACTTATAATTTCTTGGAACGGATCGGCGTGCAAGTAAGTGTTTGTCTTCACAACATGTGAAGATGAAAAATCATGTTTCCCCATTGAACTGCGGTCAGGTGCACGGTGCTAGTTATATACATTTTGTTATTCCGTACTATATCATGTGATTACGCGGCTTGTACGTGCTTATCACGAGCTGTTCGAAGGTATAACTCGCTCTGGCTGAGTAAATTGTTTCGACTAACAATGATACAACGCGAACGCTTGTTTTTCTACACTGCGACGACGTTGACCTCATCTCGGACGATGCATCGCCGCTCTCGTCTTTTTCGTGGACTTTAGTTACCTGATAAACTGTCTTGTTAGAATAGTGGGTGTAACTGTTAGTGAGTTACATTATTTGGTATTACACTAACATCGTTTGATTCGATCGATTGTTGAGTTAGATTGTTTTATACACCAGTAAGGCTTCTCCAGTTAGGTTATTTCGTATCTCCATTGCAGGTAGTTGGTAGGTACATGACCAGATATCACGTCAAATTCCTTGCTGGGTTAATTATGACCAGTCAGTGAATAAGCGCTGTTCAGATAGATTGACGTGAGTATTGATTAGTCACATGTTTTAAACATGTACCTGCCCGAGTAATTTTACACGACACTAGACAGCGTCCGTTTCTCCCTTTGATCTTGATTATGAATGTTGGAAGCAGAGTGTTGAGTGAGGAACAAATTGAAGAGCTACGTGAAGCTTTTGGTCTGTTTGACAAAGATCACGACGGGCATATAACCATGCAAGAACTTCGCTCTATGATGAAGTTATTCAACAGACCCTGCACAGCCGATGAAGCTCGAGAAATAATGGCTGAGGTGGATAAAAATAACGATGGAGTGATTGATTTCAGGGAGTTTGTCGAACTCATGAGTCCGGTTATGTCACCAAACCGCGCAGACGATGCCGACCTAAAAGCAGCTTTTGATTTTTTCGACAAAGACCATGATGGCGATATTACTATACGAGAGCTGAAGGCCGTGTTGCAAAGTTTACATTTGAAACTCACAGATAGTGAGATTGAGGAGATGATAACCGAGGCGGACACCGACAGAAGTGGTACTGTTTCTTTCGATGAATTCAAATCTATCATGAGCAAACGGAAGAGATGAGTTGGAATCTTCTGCATCTTGGCAACTCAATTTGCTTGTGGGTCAAACTTCTATGCTTTTGAATCGTAACTTTTCTCCCCTGCTGTTGATTTTGCTTCACTTTTCCCTCCACTACTTTAAAGAATACGGAATTTCTCTCAGATATTTCATGGAACACGTATTGTACTTTGAATTTCCCTATATAAATTTCTTTTAAAAGGATTCTTCAGTTGATCTTCCAGTAACGATGGAAACCTACAGTTCTCATATATCCCATATCAGTTTGCTGATACACGAAAATGTTTTGCTTTTGACAATTTATGGCAGCGGGAAAGAGTGATACTTACGATCCTGACCTACAGCTCAGATTTCTTAGCTGTACGAGATAATCAGCTTATACCTAACTCCCGACTGTGGTCAGTTCCAAGTTGTGATCGAACAAAAGCTATCTATGAACATTACACAAACCTATGAACTGTTTAATAGTCTGCATCCCACTTCTCAATTCACAGTTCGGTACCAACCTACGTGACCCATTGTCGGAATTGAGCATAAGGAGGAATCTTGTGTATTTCGAATGTAAAAATTCTATCATGAGATTGACAGATTTCGTCCGAAAAGCTCAATAGAAAATGAGATCATTCACGATTAACTGTCCTGTGCATATGTTTCATAATTGTAGGGAAATACTATAAAATTGTTCAGCGATAAGGAATTCGTAATAGATGCGATATATCTTTTAAAACTTTTAAAAACTGTGTTCGTTTGCAAGGCAACAATCGTCTGGGCGAAATCTATAGGAAAGCGAAGGAGTTTATTAAATATACTGACCCTCGAGTCTCTTTGATAGGTTTGGTTCTCGGCCTGAGTTGCACGCTTGACGAGCGGAAGAGATTCTGCAGAGGAAAGAACACATTATGATTAGTAAATCAGCAAAAATGAGTCGGTTTCATGTGTTCCGACACGGATTGTTTACCGTAGCGGTAGATTGGTCGTACGGAATGTTCCGAATGTTGGTTGGGCTTTATATGCACTCAGTTGCTCAGAGCTTTCTGATTGGTTCCAGTAGATCTAAGAACCGATGAGACCACAACAAAAAATATGGGGATTTCATTGTAGAGCAGTCAGCAGAACGTTTTCCAACCCGTTTTGATACTAACCTAATGCGTATTGATCGGGGATTTTTACTAACATGTCCTGTACTTGTGAACCAGGGTGCTCCAGACTGTCAGTACAGATATCTTCCACTCAAGATTTCTCATAGAATTCATAACATGTGGCCGATCGACATGAATCGGGCGAGTTTAATCAAATGAGTTGACAGTTGTCTATAGCGAAAAGCTTAAATGGCTCGTTCAGTTTGATCATGTTCACAAAATACTGCTTCTTAGAACAATGAACCGAAGCATCTTCAGAAGAATTACTGATAAATAGCTTGGCAGATTTGATAATTTAGAAGAGACCCAATTGCGAAAAATCAGAAGAGTTTACAAGCATTAGGAGGTCGACGAAAAAACTGCGAACACCTTTAGGCTTTCTTTCACGAGAACGAAACAGTACTACTTAGGATTAAACAATGCGTTTAACACTGCACGTGTCATATTGAGATTGGTATAGTGCTTATTCGTGTAACAGAAAGCGATGACCAAACTTTTGATTTTGTGTTGTAAACAGAGTCAATTCATGTCCATCTGTTACTCGAATTGCCTAAAGAATTACGCCACTAAGATTCACACACTCACCAGGTTGCTTAAACTTAAGTTTCAAATAAGTGAAACAAAACTTGAATCATCATTCATAGCCGTTCATGTGACTGTGAGACTCCGCCTAATTTGAGAAACTGTTAGATTCCTAACGTGCTTGGAACGTTCAATGTGTTTTGGAGTCTTGCGTCGTTCCACAACCAATGGACCCGAGACACTGGTTTGTACAACGGGTGTTCGTGCACTGACACAAGTTTCTTCATGACTGAACTGGTTGCGATAATCTGACACATTCGACAGTTGCCCTAATGAGACCGTAATTGGTTCTACCCCTCTTTTCGTCGCTACGGTCAACCGTAATCGGTTGTAAACACGGTTCGATTGCATCAAGTCGATTGAAATAATCATATATATATTCGCTCATTTGTTCCCTGTCCATCTGCTTGGTTGGATGGCGAAACGTGTACGACCCCCATGGCAGCAACTCTGAACAATAACACTTCAGAACAAGTCGTATATTTCTCACGCTACGCAGATTGAACGCACGTTATAAAAGAATTTTTTTCAAAAAGTCGGAGAAGTTACGAAGTTTTTGCACGTTGTACCCTTTTCGCATCCCTCTACGTGGAACATACGCTCTACGCAGCTGAACAGGTTATACTGTTTATTAGTACCCGAACGCCAGCAAACCATCAACGTTAAACCATATAATTTGTTAGTGAATACAGGGTTTTGCATATGTAGAACGGGGCGGCAATTATGCAGACTTTTCAGGTAATATACCGTAGTTTGGGACTGTAGCACGATGATGCATCCAATGTCCTAACCTGGTCAGGTTGTTGTGGAGTACTATAGAGAATTAGTACAATCCATGACTAGACACTCACCGACGCTAGACCTGAAAATAGTGTTTTGTATATATATATATATATATATATATATATATATATATATAGTGGATTTGAAACGTCACAATAAATCGTTCACTACTCAGTGTTTGCCCTCTTTTTAATACTTCATATATATATATATATATATATATATATATATATCCATATCTCAAGGCAGCCGCTGTACGGTCAGGTGAAATCAAGTAATCGAAATCTTGGTAGTCAATAGCTGGGATACCAAAATATTATCCAATCAAGTCGTTAGCGTTGTACCACTCACTTTAGGTATTGGGAAGACTTGGTGTTGCATTAGACGGTCTGGAGAAATATGATCCGGAGAGGCGTCCGCGAGTACAACGAGCAGTTATCGCACGGCCAAGAACGAAAGCGCACGTTACGCAAGGGAACAACCGGTGCCTTGAGTTATGATGACATGACTATATGGCGTTGCGATATGTGTGGCCGCGAATGCGTTAGCCCTTTGGGATTAGTAGGTCATGAACGTACTCATAGTACATCGTTGGCTAGGAGACGACGAGTAAGTTAGGCTCAGTTGTTTCTTGTTCGCACCGACCCACGATCACCGCCGTTCGGCAACTCACCGGCTTCTCTTTTCAGAAACCTGAGTGTCCATGACATTCTACCTATACTTTTCTTCAGCTTTTTTGGTGCACTGTATGGTGAATGTTTTGTCTGTTTTTTTTCCAGTTCAGCCTTCCACTTCGTTTTCCCTTTATATTCTCTCTATACTGGACTAATTCTTGTATTATATTTCCAATATTTTTATTCCCAGTTTGGGTCTTACCATTAGGGTTTTACTGTGTTTATTTTGCAAGAAACAGGTTTCAGTTTCCTGCCGGCCAATTAACTGGCTAACCAGCGTTGGCCGGCGTCGCTCACACACCTGGTCTTATTCCTTCGGGTTTACACTGTATACGGAGTGTGTGAACGGAACCGGAAGTGGTTCACTGCAAGCCACTTGTGGTGATGGTTAAGCGCAGACATCCTTTGGCTTTGGTGACATGCTAATCTGAAACGGATGCCACCACCCATGTACGTGTACTTAATTTTCACTGTATGTCATTGAACTTTACAGGTTAAAGAAAGTATACAGTGTTTATGCACACTTGACCATAATGCTCAGGATGGACAATATTAGCAGAAAAACAAAACGTCTTGTTTTGGGAAACTTAGAGACGATGGAAAAGTGAAGCATACTAAGCTCAAGTTAAACTATGATGGGAGAAGTGTGATTCATACATGACAGACAAGCGTGGATCAAACGTTCTTCAACAAATAATGACCTGTGAACATAAGCCGTCAGAGCTCTTACACAACTTCATGGCAATCTTGGTGGCTGTTTACCGCCTAAACAGAGTGGTGGTGTAATAATAGAAAGGGTTTCTTTGGCACAAAATCATGATGCACGTACAGACTAACGTAAGGCATTGTGTGAACGTGAGACGAGTGAATGATCACCTCTAGCGATTGATGCGATTAACAATTCAGACAGTTGTCGATTGATCGATAGACACTCATGCAGTACATGTGGCGCAATCGGGCGAGCGTACCAAAAGCCAGGCGGATTGGAAACTCGGAGCAGCTTCCCAGATGTACTTGTCAAGTCTTCGCTTAGTCATCTATTGATGACACCATCATGACAGATTCAGACAGGGCGTTCCAAATCATACACATCTCAAGACCGAAAGAATGTTGTTTACACTTCAGGCGTCTCATCTGGTGCTGTGGATCTGGCATGAGGTCATGTGGACAGCAATTAATGGTAAGCGTAAGAATATACCTCTGCGGATCCAACGGTTGATATGAAATTCCCATAGCCCAAAATAAGATTGATTTTGACGACGTATTGACAGTACAGGAAACGCCGACCCAGGTTAAGACGTTACAGCTGAGAAGAAGAAGCTACAGTTGTGATCTACCTGAATGTCAGGCATTATTTACCTATCAGAAGCACCGCATACTGTATATGGAGCAGCTACAACATTTCGATGAAGGCGACTGGTTTACCAAACTTCCAGTGTGAGATCAGTCATGTTTTGCATTTAAAAAGTTACATAAAAAGCTGGAGTGCCGAGAAAATGTGTGCGCAAGACATTGCAGCCTGTTAACACTCGTTATCAATTATTTGGGAGGTCCGGCGCACGCCGACCTGAAGTCCCCTTGTTTCAGACTAGACATACTTCTCGTCTTTTAAATAATGGTGCAAAGACAGCACATTATAGACAGTAATGTTTCTCAAACTCTTGTCTAACTAGAGAAGGATATCGTAACTGAGTCGTAATCTTTGTGGCTTAGAAATGTCAAGAAGAATCTTAAATGGGTCTTTTCACTGCATGCAGAGCGAGTAAGTTTTTGACGTCAACTCGGTCAGATAACAAGATTCGGAATGGTCCTGGAAAATTAGGATATTTCGTACCGAGGTTTCGATGAACCTGCTGAATGTATCTGACCGAAGGGTTTAAGCACGTCAAGTTTCCCCAGTGCTCTACGAGAAGAATTCTTCCATGCAATTCACCTGCAGTTTAATCTTTAGAATCATTCTTAGATAACTTGAACACTGTAACAGAATAGATCATCTCAGTATCTTTGACTGAACCAGGTCTAAGCGTGTTTGTAAACTCACGAACATTGGTTTGATCACTCAGTCTTCTCTTAGGATCTCTGCTAGGAAGTTTGATATTTTGTTACGTTACACTTGTCAGTATTTTGATTTCTGGTTTGTTTGGTACATAGTACACAGGGTACTCGGGTCATTGTGTGACAACCATGATCCAAAGGTAACGTCGAACCCTATGGGTTAGTTGACCACAAACAGACTGCACAGGCACTGCCGAACAGCAGTCGTTTCCATACTTCTCTTACACACAAATTCCACAAACATAACAACTGTCATGACACATATGACATACTTCGTAAGCACGTACTGCAGTCGACCATATGATATCTAACAGAGTTTAGTCCGTATTGTGTAACGAAATTATAAACTACTATACATGCTTACAACCAAACTAGTGGAATCAGTACTCAAATCTTCGTAAAAAAACGCACACAATTTTCGATAACGCGTAATGTTAAACGTGTTGACTATTGCTTCCAGGTAGAAATGACGTTTAACTGATTTGTTTCAAGTGTCAATTTAGAACTCTACGATCTTCTTTGTGCTTATTTGAACTCACCACGTAGACGTAGTCAGGACAGTAGGGGGGAACGGTGTGATTTGTTTATTTTGTGAGGCAGATTGACATCAGAAGTCCGTGTAAGGACTGTATCTTAGTAAATTCAGGTTTTGATTTGTAATCCGAAAGCACTAATTGAACGATTGTTCGCATTACCATTACCCGGTGGGTCTAGATTTACAACCATGGTGGTCGGATGTTTAGTCTAAAAGTAAACATCGTAATCTAGCACCCCATCGTAAACACCCGTCCTCGCGAATATTGTCAGTGCAACCGAGCATTAGAATGTCCACCAAAATATTCACTGAGACTGGATCGTACGAAGTATAACAAAAAATTAATTGACAGAAAAAACTCGAATATCACCTTTGGCTGAAAATACCATCGTATATGGTCTCAAATGAAGACTCAACATATCTGGCTACACCTTCTCGTCGAGTTGTGGACGGTGACGAACCACAGTAAATCGGTGGAACTGATCGAATGAACTCCCGTCGGTTGCCAGGATTCGTATTGTTTGCAAATCGACCTGGAGTTGCTGTCGAACTATCCGAGTCAATATCTGATGTATCAAATGAATTTTTGGTCTGGGAAAGGTAGAAAAATGTACATCTATTCAACTGGATTCGACGAAATAAAGTTAACTTATGTAATATGATATTTGCTTGCGGACCTTAGGAAATATTGAAAATTATTTCCATGTCTACTTAATTACTTAGTGTTAGCATGGTAAAGTAGCCAGATGATAACGATTTTTGTTTATTACACAATATCTTCAATCGCGGCTGATCAATTTGTCAATTTATTCTAAACGGGAAGTGAGTGTATACCAGTGGACCAAAATAGTTCATACTTTTTTTGTAATATAAACATTAACTGAAGTGACATTTGTCATCTGATGTCAGCTTTCAAATAGTGTCTTCATTTTGACTAATCAGGTAAGTATGGCCGGTTGCAGCATTTTGCTAGGCTAATTGTGTGGTCATTTGGGTCTGTAACACCTACGTTACAGGTTTGAATAATCGTTCCGAAGGTTTCGTTTGTTCGCCTCAGGGAACTTCGAAAGACATGATCGATTACAAGAATGCCATACAAACTTCAGAGCGTTATGGGAATATTTAGTTTAGATTGATCATTAGGTGGGTCGTGCATCTCCAACCAACAGGACTAATGAAAGCTGATATATTTTTGACAGATGTTGCTACAGCCTGCACAAATTGTGTTTTATTACAGTGCTTGACTTAGCTTAGTAATAAATATGTGAGTACAGTACGGCCTAGATGATTCACGACAAAGCTATCATTCTCAGTAGATGAGCAAGCACAACGAAATTCAAGCATCAGGGACACTATTTGTGATACAGCTTCCCACCAACAAGTACAAGTGTTGTGGTCCAAGAACACGAACGGCACAAGGGTTATTTATTCGACAAAGCAATACATGAGTTAAGCATTTAAACAAAAACCAGCCACAAAACCACTCATCTGCAGGCGGTATTCCGCCTCAGACCGTCTCGGCTGCCACAGACGTCAATGCTCAGTTCCATTAAGTAGCAGAGACCATTATGTGTGATGCTGCACTTTGATGATCCTTCCGATATTCTTCCTGTAGCTTGTACGATGTCAAAACTTATGCTCTGCACCTGCTACTGAATAGCCGCGGTATGAGTAGTATAATACGATCGCTCATCTTCACTGCATAAGATGCTTTCTAGCCGTGATGTGAGAAAAATATCTCACTGACCGAACTTCAGTTTTCATCCTTGCACAACGTTTTCTGTTTCGTCATTCGTGCCAATTACTCAGTTAGACGTTAAACACAAACCTCTTTAAGAGATTTTGCTCTAATTCTAACATACTACTGATCCTCACAAACTGAACTAAAATCTTGTTTAGTACAGTATAGTAAGAATCAGAGACAGACTGTTTCCATAAAAAAAGAACGGCGGAGTTTCTTACAATGAACAACCACAATCTTTCTGATTTACGTGTGCATTTTTAAAGGGAAGTTTGTTAGAGCTGTAAGTCTTTGTCCTATGAAAAACGGTGTGGTCCCGTGGATATTATCTCCACTTCATTATACGAGAAGCTTAGCCATGAGCCAATTACACAAAGGCTACAAACTGATGAAAGAGATGTTTTATAGAACAAGTTGGCTAATAAACGAAGAAAAGATTACTTGTCGAAGTTGCACCAGTTTCGGAAGTTACCATTTATTATGTAATTCGAAGGGAATTTTGAATGAATTAACACGTTCAAGTTAACCGCAGCACCGATGCGATCACCGAATTGTGAAACTAGTAGTTAGTTGACCGTTTGACACAGATGATCGAGATACTTACCTCCTTTTTGGTCTTTGATGCGTATCGTTGGACAATTGTATCACTCATCAGAATGTTCGTTAAGTTTCGTCGTCGCTTTGAGATATTCGATGTGTATCGTGAACTACCGGGACCACTGGTTAAACATGGCAACGAAAGTTCCAGAGTCAACGTTTCAGTACTCTGTGAGTGTGGAATTTGTAGATGTAAATTCTTGACTACCTCAGACAAACTAGCGGTTCCATGTGGATCACTTGTTAACCTGTGGATATTACTTTCACTTCGAGATTTAGTACGGCTAAAAACAAAAAGAAACGTGAGTTAACTTGTTAAATGGATAGATACCTTGACTGATTCCACAACGTACTTGGCCACACAATTTGTTTCAAGTTGCAATCGGTATGAAAACCGTGAATTTGCTTTCTTTTGTGGAGTTCAGAATCTGTATAAACACGAGAATAAGTAGTGTTCTGTTAAGTGATATGTCATGGATTGGGCTGTTTGTTAAACATTCAAAAATGAACACAAGTGTATTGCCTGATCATATTGCTGTTGAACAGTTCCTTCCCATGAGATTGCATCTATTCATTCGAACTTGATTGGTAGTTAGTTTTTACGTTTCTCACTCATTCTTTTACTGGTGTATATTTTCATTACAGTGTTTGTTTGCAAAATTTCAGATTTCGAGTCTTATTGGTTATTATTTTGCGCAAGCCCATGTTAGCCTATGTAGGACGGTTTAGGCATAGAGTCGGACAACAAACGGGTAAAGGACAATGCATTGTTGAACATGCGCCGTGTTACCTACGATCATGTGACTAATGCATCGTTTCAACGGGTAGCTATGGGTGCATTCGTTTCGAAGGATTACCCGAAATAACATCTCTTGTATACAGCAACCTTTAGATCAAAACAGTGTAACTGATAAAACGTTAACAAGGCACGTTAAGGCAACGTACCTCAAGCTAACTGGATACTGACAATGTAGAAGTCAAAAATCTTCACATTTGATTTCCAGCTCATCTTATGTACTCCATTTATTTGAATAAGACAGTGAGAACATGGAAGTCATGTGATGTTCTCCGGAGTAACATTTCGTACATTTACGCCGGGAAACCGTGTCTTCACTGGCACCTAAGTTCCATCCATATGAAACTTAATAACTCAAACCGGGTTCAATATTGCTTGCAGTAATTTTGTACAGACCCTATATTGTTTTTTTAAATGATAAATGGCTCGTTTTTTGCCGGTGGACCAAGTGGTCGTAAGCATATGAGTGGACGCATCAATGATTCTTCCAATGTGTTCTACGTCTTCACAATCTGTCTCCCTACTGCGGTTCTTGGGAATTTCAGAACTTTGACAATGAACAGTACTGAAAGCTGTGTTGGGAAATACTCACTGAAAAGGAACTGTAATTTCATTCAGCAATACTCAGAGTACCTACCTTTTTGTGCCATTTTCCATGACAGTTACTCTCGAACCCCCGTCACATATGTACAGTCTGTCGATCGTTAAACCCGAAATCTTGATAGTATAACGGAAGCCTATCAAGACCGATGGTGTCCGCATCCGAATACTCATACCAAGGTGACCAAAGCCACACAACACTATCCCAATCACTTTCGACAGGCCCGTTATGGTTCATCCACCGCATAACTTGTTCTACATACGAAGCAATAAACACAGGAACAGTGTTGGGTCCCAATTATTTGAGTTAATCCAACTTAGACAAGGTCACTTGCAAGCACATTTGACTCGAATCCGAACCTACAGTCTTCTCTTCCTAATGTGGCTAGCAAAGATAAATGCATTGGCAAATAGCTCCCCAGAGCTTGAGTCGCCAAACCACAAATATTTTTTAAGAGAGTTAGGCAAGAGAAGAATATAGTGATTCTGGTACGGCAGAGAGTAACCATATGTAACCTTTAATTCGTAACATTTGTCTGACTAGTACGGCTTTAAAAAGTAAAGCGAATAATTATTCAGTTACTAGTGAGTGAATGAAGGTGTGACATGTGTCTAACCGAATACCATTCAAACCTGATCCTACGTTCCCCACTGACGAGGATATTTTGAAGTGCTCTTTAAAAAAGTGGCACAATACTTCTTCAACGTGAAAACAGGTGCAACTTCAATAAGGATCGCATAAACTTTGAGCGAGATGCTTCAAACAGCTAGTCCTATAATCCATTCAGAAATACGAATCAGAAGAGGAAAACTGTGTAGTGTTATCATTTATTGCACCATCATCAGCCAAAAACGTGCGTTCTATAGTGTACAATAGACTGAATGAATCACATTAGGTCAGAACAGCAAACAAAACCATCATGTGATTAAAACCACAACAGCTTCAGTCATAGGGTGAGTTGCTTTAAAATACATAAACTCGGTTTTAGACGCGTGATCAGTAGAGCTCCGGTCAGCCTCAACAGATGTGAACTTTGGTTACGCAATATAGCTGGGAAAAATTAGACTGATCTGTGGTGTGCCTGCTTCCGATTAGATGACGAGCGACCGATGACGTAGACAATCGGTCGAGAGCAAAAGCTCATTCACTGCCGGGACATTTCTTTCACTAAACATTTATGGACGTGCAGTGCCAGCAAGATGGTTAAATTCCTTTCAGTTCTTCTTAGGTAACAGGCACTGCAGATACACTTGAATTGATAAATACAGCGAGAACTTTCCAGAGTTGACTTTACCCTCTTCGTGGGAGACGGTGGTATCGTTTATATGGCAACTCGTAACCACAAGGAGGCAACATAAAATGCTCGTTTGATCGCCACATTCAATTTCCGGCAGATATGTTCTAAGAGCACAGTACCTCTATGAAGCAGTGTAATAAATAAGGGCTTTTTTGATGCGGCTTTTTGTGTCTACTACTGCAGAAGGTCTTTTGCGATGACACTTGCTAAAATTCAACGGGTAGTCATTTTACCATAATACTATTATCAGAAGTTCTGACTCCTCATATAGAGCCTCGTATGAGTAAATACGCCCGGTTCTGCAAAGCAGTGTTTTAACGAGCGACCTATTGTGTTGCGTCGACTGGAAGCTTGAAAACTGCAAGTATTGCTCAGTCCACATTGGCTTGTGATAGACAGAGCGTCTAACCGAACCATCCGGGAGACGCGCGAGTAATACATCAAGGTTACCCAGTGAACTGTTCCGTTCCATCTCACAGGTCACCCTCAGATTTCTATGTAAACCGTTGAAAATTTTCTTTGCCAAGTTGATCAAATCACGTTCAGAGACGGTCAGCAGAATACCGTCAACGTATCATTTATAAAAATCAGTGGTGTTTAAAAATCTGCACAATTTTGCTCTATCATAACCATGAGGAATTCTGTCAGAATTAATCCCAGGTACATTCCAACTCATTGTTAACCTATAAAGACTCACTCTCCACATGCGTGCTCCTTGGAAGTATGGTCACTTTTACAAACGTTTCTGTACAAGGAACGGTGGATTTTGTCAGTAATTTTATTTCATGTCACAGATTAATTTCACCTACAACGGTGGATTACTTGAAGCATTTACTTCCACTATGCACCTACAAAATAAGATTCTGTTTTTAGCAAAAACCTTAGAGGGAGATCGATAGTGTTCATATGGGTTCATCATAAGAGCAAATTCTGGAATACGTACGAAAAAAATGTTTAAAGTAATATTCACAACAGTTTTTGGCTAGTGGGTACGGTGACCTACATGCAATCCTACAGCTCGCTGCTTTGTTTGTGGCCCAAACATCTGCCAATCTACACTTCGGCCAAACTCAGTCATAAACCACTGGAGACCTGATTATCAACGCGCTCTATAGGAATATCAGTCCAAGTTTGCCAGCTTCCGATATAATGTTGAATACCCATTTATTATAAAGGAATATACCTCGTATGAAACATATTGACAATGCCGTCTCATGACATCGTCTAAGTTGCTTATGGAAAACGACCAACATTAGTCAAAATTTAAAGCTGTTGGCATGTATATGCATACGGAAATTAATGAGTTCACTGGTCTCAACATAATCTGTCGGACGATGCAACGTCCCTTCTTCTATCTAACCTCTGTTGGGGGTTCACGTGGAGTAACAGATGATACATATCGTCTTTCCAGCCTTTTAATCCACGTTTTGAGGGTGGAAACAACTTTGTCTTAGGAGGACTCATCGAAAACAAGAAATTCAGATGAATAAGACTGATAATCAATATTAATTTTATCACATTGCACTCACTTCAACATAGGCTGATAGTGGGTACTCACAAGGCATGCAATACCCAAACGTTGTGCTTCCGTTTTAAACGCTTTTGCATTTTTCGTAGCTTGTTGTCTACAACTTATTTGCCATTATTTTGGCGGGACTATTTCTCTGGACCTCTGGCGACTGTGAAATTGTGCTTCTTCTGCAATTCATAATCTAAGCATCATTTAGTGATGCTTCATATCATTTGGTTTGACGGATAACAAAATAGTATCACACCAAACTATGTAAGTTTGGTCTATATCCGGCAGGCAGATCTTCTAAGTTTACGTGATAGAGTGCATTGCCGTATACGGTGACAATTGATTTGTTGTTCACTAATGGATGTCGGTAGATAATTCTTTGCATTGGAATATTTGACCACCAACGTCTGCGTTCAATCGCTCGTGTCGGGTGGCATCAGTCAGTAAATAGAGATGAAGTTAGGAAGCGGGTGTTCGGCACTGATTTTCAAACGAATTCTTTCGCTCAATCCTTACACTTGTGCAAACTTAGGCGGCTAGGTTATGTACTAAGGATGCCAACTAGTCGTTTGCCATACCGAGCACTGTTTGCCGACGCTGCGGCGGATTGGCGTAAGGTGCGAGGTGGACAGATGATGACCTGGCGTAGACAAATGAAATCGTTCACGAAGGAGTTGGCCTCTGTAGATCGGGTTCGTCTCCCGGGCTGTAGCCCTTGCGACTCGTCAAGTCGATGGCTTGAAACTTTAGGTGAGATGGCGGCTAACCGAGCTCAGTGGCGTGAATGTTGTCGTTGTTTGTCCGAGTTGTCTGTGAAGTGAGTGCACTTAATGACGCAGGGCAGTGAAAGCCGTGAGGAAGCTGTCTTACTGATGACGCCTTACTTTTATCTACAGCTCAGTTGTTTGTTTGCAAGGTGTAGGCGCCTTGATGTTGTATGTTTGAATGTGGACGAAGCTGTCTTTAGTTGTTAGGTCCTTTTTATTTCCCCTCTTTTTTTCTTCTCTCCCTCAATGTAGGGTTTGCTTTTTCTTCTTCTTGGTTGTGTGGCAGTTAAGCATCAATGTGAAACACCCTAATATATTGTTGTCCATAATGACTGATGATGACAAATTATCCGCCTTTCATAGCTCAGTTAGTGATATACGCATTAGCCAATGCATTCACTCCTGATGATTATTGTTCGTGTTATTTTCCCCTTTGATTCTTTTTTAAAATTACGTGAGCAGTGAGGATCAACAATCACTTCTTCAATCTACAAAACTTAACATCCTTTGGCCTGATAACACTTTTTGCTGAACATATCTGACAAGATATTTTAAACTTGCTCACCCTTTTCACGTTGTAACATTTGCCTTTGAGTTCGTCGTAACGGACATTTAGCGAATTTTGTGTAGTATTATTAGGTGTCCATTCAACTGAACACTATGGGTTGTTGCGAGGCAACCTTCTTGAATACGTGCCCCTGAAATTCATCACAATGTCTTTACCAATCCATAAGCCACTTCTTCAAATTTATAGTCGTAGAATTTAATGAGACGACGATCACTATTGGCAAAATTAAAGGAACTAAACGTTTTACGCTTTCTGAATCACGTAATAGGGACGTTTCATCTTCACACTAATAACCTGAGTAACCTACAATCATTTCCACCTATGTAGTCGGCCAGACAGCGTTTCTTTCATCTCCGAAGGTAAGCATTATGCAAAGTTTTCATGAACTAGTGGCTAATGTTCAATCAAAGACGGAACAGACAGTTTGCTATGTAATCCCAGACAAAAGATCTGTATCCTACAAGTTAATTAGCTCTTTATCTTACCATATAATCTCATATACCAAGGTTACTAGTGTTGTGAGCCAAGAACGCGGATGGTGTAAGGATTGTTTGTCAGAAAAACCAACACATGGGGTATGCATTTCAACATGACAACAAACAACCACACTCATTTGCATATAACACTGATACCAGGATGACACGATTGCAACGGTTGTTACTGACAAGTTTCTTTATGTACACAAAACCATTTCATGTTAAATTGCATTCCATTGTTTATTCTTATACTTTACCACCAGTTAATCCATTATTCAAACATATGCCTATGCCTCACTACTGAGTAGTAATGTGCGCAGCGCAGTGCGACCGCTCTCTTTCACTGCACTAGTTTTCACAACGAACTGAAAGAGTGAAGACCAATTCAGTTTTATGCATACATGAGAAATGTAGTGACTTACTGGCAAAGCTGTCAATCAAATCACCCAGTGGAATGAACCTGACGAGTGAACACTATCACAACTTAAGAGTAGCCACACCAAATCAACCGCAAACCCACCGTACACTGTTGTATAACACAGTACAAAAGATTGTATGCTCACATGCACCCATATCATGGCAAGATCAAGTTGTTTATCATTGATGCGCAACCGTTTATGAATAACCATAAAATGTCCAATACAAAAAGACCTCCTAATGCGGTTAGCTTAAGATTGTATTAGTGTTGCTTCATCACATTAGTTCTTTCACATGATCTGGTTAACAGTTTTGTTAATAAGTCATTGCGTTTTATCCACGTATACATGCAACAACAGAGGTTAAGGTGTATTCACTGGGTTGTGATAATTACGCCAGTAGATTCAAGAATACTAGTGGTAAGTTTAACCTCAAAAACGAGCTCATTAGGCTTTTCCATACTACTCAGTTCAAGCGTCGGTACATGTGAATTATAGTACCTTACGAGTTGCAAACTGGTTAACTCGCATCTTTTGGGGTATATAGACACATAGATCATCTTAAACTCACTCTGAAGGGCATGTTTTATTCTGTCATTCAGAGTTCACAACGGAAAACAAGACTGTTTGATACTACTTTAAAATCGTCGCATGATAATATACCTCCTACATGTCTGTCCACCGATAACGCGATTATAAGAATGGTCTCCAAAGTGACCTGATACTCGTTACCTTATTTTCTGACGTTTACGCAGAGTGTTATGTATGGAAATTAGACGATCGATGCAATTTGTTCTTTTCTTCACCTCGGGTCCAAAGACATATGAAACAGACAACCGGAAATCCGTCTTCTCCAAAAGAACAATCGCTCATGGGGTGCAAGAACGCACAGACATTGTGTGACTGTTAGACGCCATTGAATGTCTTACGTTTATCGCTGAATAACACTTCTGATAGGTCGTTGACAGGCGATTTTTAGTCGAAGTTAAAGCGATTCTTCTTGCAGTTGAAAAGCTATAAACTCAACAATATTTAGGTAAAAGTCCATCTATCTGGACCTAAAGGTGAACCCTGGTTTGTGTGATTGTAAGACGGCTCTGTTGACCGCTGTATCCGTCTTCATATTAAGCGTGACATTTAGAAATTCAGCCACAACCAACCTTGTTGGTACAGTTCAGGATGGCCAATCGTTTCAGTAGAAATATTTTCAGTAAACCTAGTAACGGTAGTAGTGTTGGTAATGGCCATAACTTGGTTAAATATATTCCTGTCAGACTGTAGTAGCTGAACGGTATCTTAACTTTTCAAGGATATATTAAAATTAAGTCTATGTAAGGTTCGATATCAAAGACGATGTTTACGGATTTGCAACAACAAGGGGATATTGTAATTTGGTGCAATAACAACTTAGAACCTACCATGGAAGTTCGTTTGAATAGCAATGTCTTCCTTGGAGCAAACTGTTATTGGAAAGCCTAGCTTGGTGGATGATTGTTTGCAAAATTCGCAGCAGTTGTTTCCTGCGGTCGAGCTGACAACTGGTTGATCTGCGGGGATTCGTGCCAACCTCGCCAGTTGCGCTTCAATTCGGTTCATTTGCCCACATAGTTCGTGCCCTTGTACAGTTTCGTCCACCAGTCTTGCATGAACTGCATCCAGTGGAACCGTTGTCTACAAAATGGAGCGATAACTCAACAGTCTATTTAAAAAATGTTTAACCTTTTACACCTCACTGTGGGCAGAATGCCTGTTACAGCACAGGCGGTGAAAGAGGCAAAGGCCAATAAATCTCGTATGTGTGAGGACATATGGGCTCAAAGAATGCTCTTTAAATTGGGTCAACTCATCAGCAGGGCCATCTTAACGAAAACAACTACCATTGAGTTTCCAAAAACAATGGTGAATTCATGCTGTTTGAAAATCCCACGCCCGTCCGTTATGCTGTACGACAAACAATAAAATACACCCGCTGAACTGAAAAACACCCGACAGGTTGATCTTAAATACACTTTCAGATTTTAAAAATTTGTGTAAGCTGTCGCCTAGTTGCGAGTGGCAATAAGACCATCAGTACTTTTATCAGTCAAAATTTAGATGCAGAACGAGTGCGGTCGCTTCAGAACTGTTTAAACCGGTGACCGCTTGTATTGCATCCACAAAAATAAGCCGTTGTTTCGGGAATACTTTGATACTTTGATACCATATCTTTTCACGTCAATCAACAGTCCTGATCTGCTATGTGTTCACACAGTTATGGTCAAACAAATTAATTTTATTTTAACGATATCATTACCTTTACAGCTAAATATTTGTTTTCGATTACTGCCACTTTCATTCCACACTCGCACTTGTCTTTTCCACAGACCGTTGCTAAAATTAACTTGAAACAATGTATTCGTTAAAGCTTGCCCCAACAGTATGTTTCTGACACGCTTAGAATAACTTTCACCCCTGAAATCTACGTGATACTCTCTAACTTGTGTAAGGGCGTTAGCGTAACATCCGTGCTGGCTTCTGGTATTGCTATTCACCAGCTACTCTACATGTTTTGCTGTAGCAAACAGGAAAAATAATTAGTGAGATGCTTACTTGATTAACAGATTGTCTACGTTGAATAAACACACATGTGTGACGGATTCTTGGGGGAACATGGAGAAAAGAAGACATGTTTAAGCTGTTGTCTGTTATGCACGTACATATCAGTGAGTACTGACCACTAGCTCTTCATTGCTGTAGCATTTGGAGGTACTAGGGTAACTGAAGAGTCAACACAAACTGTTTCTGAATAAACAAGGACAGTGGGATGTAAGTCGACGTTGACATATTAGTCAACTGCTTTCATATGCATATAACATTCATAAGAAATTAGTTTAGCGAACAGCTGTTTTCGGTATTTCTCATCAGGCTCATACAATTAAATGGGGCATGTTAGATCTATATAGAGGAATTACAAATAATCAAATAGGTCATTAAATTCACAGACGCAGAATGTGATCCGCCCCAAATCTGTGATTTTCAACGACCTAATTGATTTGTCATAATTTTCGCATGCAACTTGCGCATACCCTACGCGTTTGTAAAGGCCTGATGAGAATTACTGAGAATAGCTACTTGCATAATTTACTTCTTATACCAACCAGCTGTAGGAAACCTGTCTATGGTGAGAAACAAAACAATGAACACATTAGTATAAATCACTCTATGACCTGACCAGTCAGCTCGTAAATCAACTTCGGTCTCTGTAAGTATGTCACTGAGGCAAGTGAAAGCGCGTTCAAGCAGAAAAGTACTTCCACTTATCCTAACAATCCAGACTCAGATAACCTGCAAACACCCATGAAAGTAGTTAAAAATGGACATCGGGAGAAAGTTAAAATGTTGATTCATTTTGGCAAACACTTTCAAGTTATTTATTAACTGCGTGGAGACTTCGTTTCCACGTTCTTAGTTCGAAGTCGCATACTTGCCATAACTTTTTGTATAATTTAAAAAACAAACTTGACGTTGTTACGTACACAATGAGGACAGAGTGTTACTAATGGATATTCCACGTTATTCCTTCATGCTATGTACATACGGGCAGTAAAGACAGTTACATTGGAAAGGTCTTTCCGGATGAGCTTTAGGAATGTCTTTTAAAAGCGTACTATCTCAAGTTTACTGAAGATATTCTACCATTACAGCCAATCAAACGGTTTCCTATTAGTTGCGTTTCTTCAAGCAAAAGCAGCATGTTTGCCGAAACTTTTAGTCGTGAATGCAAGAACAAACTTTTAGACAACTTCTTGTTACGTCCAAAATTTCAAGTCTGTCAGTAAGTTACATTGGAAACTTTATTTACAAGCACTTGTTGTAAATGACAATAATGTCAGCCCAGTTAATTGATCAAACAATACGAATTATAAGTAAAGACGCATGTGCGCAAACTAATGACATTTCTGAGAATCTTATGCAACAGTAACAGTTTCACATAGAGTATTCAAATAATCCGGGTAACAAAATACACATCCCTATGGAACCAGCTGATCTTTCATGTAGGCTAACCACAAATGGCTCATTGGAAAAGCACAATGGACTAGTTAAAGATGGTGCCTCATATACTGTCCTATAACTCAGTGAGTTCTACTCCCAAGGTCTAGCGGAGTACCATTCTGACATTCATTGATAGTTTTTAGGTACTGTTCTCTGACTTGAGTAAGGTTGATGAGGTCCAGCTGGACCATGTTCTTCAAAACAGCTTAATTCTTTCTGGGGACTTGGTAGATATTTGCTACTTTCGTGGGCTACTATGGGGGAAGGAAGTGAGTCGAGTGAGAACAATAATTATTTTACAGCCTTTTCAACGAATGTCGCTTCAATAACAACTACTCGTTAATGTGACAAACAAACATTTTTGTTGTAACCATCGTACACAGACTGCCACTGTAGTACACACCAGAAAATCCGAGGTTAAGTGTGTTTGCAAAACTGTGCTCAGTGTAACTGGAACATAAATCGCACACAGGTTGACCAACAAGCCCCTATAAAACTGGATATCTGTCTACGGGTAATCAATTCGTTCTGCGTTAATTTCGTTGTGGTCATAGTAACACAAGACGCAAACGTGGTCGAATGTTGACAAAGGAGAACAACGCACTGAATGAGGTTCTCTCGATTAGCTTTGCTTAGTCAAAAACCGGGTTACGTAGTGCACATCTGAATCTGGACAATGGGTGATCTTCCGACGTATTTTGCTGAGAGAAATGTCGAACTTAAACGATGGTATGGAGAATACAACACAGCGAGTGTAACGAAACTCAGTAAGCACTATCTGAAAGCCGCAAAAAATGAAACAAATACCTTGATTATTGTGAACTCTTTGATTTCCATTGTAATCTCAATCTTCCGTGTTTAAACGCGAGTACCTATTTAGCAGTGTTGAGAGTTCACCAGTTAATAACAAATTCTGTAAGTGGGCTATAACAAAATGTTGTTACAAATTGTTAATCCGAAAGTTTGGGTTACCTGAGCGATGTTTTTTGAAAGGGTATATAGATATGACAGCCATTGCACAGCGTCAATCTATTTTACTCGGACCTCATACGTAAATGTGCTTAGTAATTTAAAAAGTTACAGCTGCATCAACGACAACAGTTCACTAGCAATTGGAATTCACACCCGACTCTCATCCAATCAATACATGGACCATTGGTTTGGAGATTAGAAAATGACAGAGGTGCGGATTGATTCATAAGGCTTCATTGCCTAAAGTCAAGCGATGAACCAAGCGATATCCACAGCTGATTGACAAACAAACGAAGTACAAGTGAGGACAGTATCCAGTGTTGTGATATTATCTGTCGACCTCGTTAATATAAATCACTCGTCCTTATGGTATGAATATTTTGCCAATTAACGACGATGTATTGAACATATAATGAACACCGTTATCGAGTGCAAAATAAAGTTCCACATGCCCTAATTTTCTTTTGACTCCCTCTAGTAATTGCTGTCAGGTGCCATGCTGCATATATTCACACTTCATTTTTAAGGAGTGGTTGAAACGGTCCGAAGTATCGGTCGTTTTGCAGTCCGAATGGCGGTGTTGATCATTAGCTTGTCTACCTCAACTGTTCGAACAGACCTTGGTTGAGCCTGATGAACACCTCATAACCACTTCGGTAGTCAAGTGGCTCAGAACATTCAGTCAAAAGAATGACTTGACCATGTTCACCAAGCTGAGTTGGTCCACCAAAAACCACCTGATCTGATTATTAAGTTAAACGAGATATTGTAAGGTTTCTTGATAGTCAACCTCAAACCTACACTCCACGACCGTTTTTGTCTTTGTTTGGATTCATCAAGTGGCTGTAGTCTGAGTGGGGGATCGAACAGGCTACAGTGCTGTTATCCGCTGGGCCACCAGTTCTACGAACGTTGTTTGTGACGGAGAAGTTTGTATGTAAGTGATTTATAGCTGTTCATTGACGTAATCCTCGAATTAAACAAACATGTACAAAAACCATACATTTATCTTTTGACACAAATTCTGAATTCAACACTCCAACATCCCCGGCTTTATTTTCGTTTTGGTGTCGTCGGACATTCGCACCCGTAACTTTTGCATTGGGAATCTAAACTGTAATCCACTAGACCACAAGCTCTACAAAAACGGTTTGAGGCAGCAAAATCCGTCTGGTTATGTGTAACTGATAACTTCTAGTGAGGAAAATGCTGATCCTGATGATGTGGTTTGAAAACGAGCATCAAAGGATGTTTACAATGTTTAAGAAATTCTTCACTGCCGTCATGTGTTAACTGGTTAATCGAGTCCTGTGACCAGTCGAAAGTTTTCGTGTCATTGGCTACTCATGAGAAACAGTTAGAATTTTTCGGAAGCCGACATCCTTCTTTTGCAAACAAGTTTCCGTATTAATACCACTTCAATACACTAAAACAGTATATATTTTCCACTAAAAATCTTTTCAGCCAATCGTAATTTATTCCAGTTATATCCTATGCAGCCTCAGTAAAGCTTGTAGTGAGCATCCAAGCTTAAAAGTAGCTTCTAATCACAATACTCTCCGCTAATAACCCTCTATATATTTTATAGTAAACATTTGCCATGTATTACGATTGTTGTTAAAAAAAGATATACAATATGTAAATAACGAGAAAATTTGTCGCGTCTAGACTCACCACAGAAGGTTGAGCTGTTTTTGGCTTCAAGATCCCCAAACTGCAGGCTGACGCATGTTGCTCTGTGGAATTCAGGAAATTCTCAAAACGGTCGATTCTACAAATGCAATTAGTAAACGCGTTAGCCATAATTTTTATCAAGAAAATACTAGAGTAATAATATATAATACTGATGCGCCCTGACGAAACGAAAAGCTCACACTTGTAGGGTAGTTCGAAGTCCCATAGAAAACAGAGACAGGCACTCGAGGCGCATTGTTTTTAGTGCCGGTTCTTGAAGTTCCCGATTATCACCATCGGCCGTATCGAAACACAGTCGACCAGGGGAGTTATTTATAATCAATCAGAGACAGCGCGATAGGCAAAAATACATTACTGTGGATGCATTTGCTGATTTATGTAGCTTATATTGATAAATAATTCGTTTTCATTTGGACAGACGTAATCATATCGTTGAAAAATATCACACAAAATATATTGTTTACTCAGACTATCATTCTATATGTCTTGTCTTCCGTATGCTGCTTTTTAGGTTTGAACGTCCTTACTGCCAATTTGCAACTTACAGTTCACGAACTCTGCTGGGTAGTATGCAACATTAGTAACCAGTCTCCTTTCAGCTATCTTACGGTAATCCAACATAGCCGGAACGAGGAACCCGTAAATATCAAACTGAAAGGGTTAATGCTAGTAACCATAAAAAGTCTTGTGTAACAACAGACAGATAATCATCTGGACCGTCGTTTGCTGAATTATCCTTCGCAAAGGTGTAAGTCAAACATATAGCATTTTATCTAAAAAGACGCCTGAAGTGTGCTGAAATCTTTCTCTCGACAAAACAGTCCAAAATTCCCTAGTGTACATACGGCTAACATATCAGTTCATTGTGTCCATGGTTTTTAAACTCCAGGTTACATTCTGCAGTAAACTTACAGGCCGTCAGTGGTTCTTTGTGATTCTGTGCGAAGTCATCTTCTGACTTATCAACAGGAATCGACTGCTGTATATTGATGAACAGTCGAATACCTTGATCATTTTACCACAAAACGCCACTTACAGACTGTTGCACATAGACACTAGTCTAACCTAACAACACAATGTCGTTGTTCTTTAATTAGATGAACGGGCAATTTGAAAATTAGTCACTGGCGTTTTTAGCTGAATCTTAGTGAGTAATGACTAGGTTGTGCTCAATATAACTTCAGTATAATAATCGTTCTCTGATGAGCACAAAGGTGGAAATTCTGCCCCATTTACTGACATGAATATGAGATTTAGCAAGGGTAACATACGAATCCAGTACTTTGTTTAGGAGTGGCAGACCAACAAGTGTGAGTAGTACTCAGCCTGGGGTAGGCCGTTATTATCGCACTAAAATTGACAAGCCGCTAGTATTGATTCATAGTGTATGTCTACTTCGTGAACGGATAAGTGTTAAAATAATCACACTGTAGACGACGAATATTGCCTTGGCTACACATCCATTGGCGGTGAGTAACCGAAATGAATGGTAAAAAAGAGCCTACGAAGATTATGGAACTTGTTGAGGAAAGCGATACGGTTTGAAAACCGCATTCACCGTTTTGTTCGGTGGGCGATTACCGAAGAGATTGGTGAGAAAAATAGAAAACAAATGCAAGTTGTTGTTGTCGCTAGCAACAAAAAGGAACTAGAGAGCTGAGTGTGCTGTATGTGAATCAAACACGTGTTGACACGTAAATTGGATTCAAGCTGAAATGAGACTCAGATAGCTAGGGGAAATGAAAGGCCTGTACGAAATACTTTAGAGCATATAGTTGCGGCTTGTAAAGTTTGATTCCGATCGTCTCCTCTTTCGATAATAGGCAGGTTACAACGAACCCAGATTGACCGGGAACATTTTGTAAGTGATTATGTAAGCGTTATCCCATTCAAAGTTTGCTGACAGGCGATTTTTAGTTGAAGTTAAAGCGATTCTTCTGGTAGCTGAAAAGCTATACATTCAAAAATAATTGGGTAAAATTCCATCTCCCTGGGTCTAAAGCTGAACCCTGGTTTGTGTGATTGTAAGACGGCTCTGTTGACGAACAGCTATAGTACTAATACTATGCCATTTTTCATCGTGGGTTATTGCGTGCTCACTTTTCTATCAACTTGCCGAGTGTTTTAAACAATTGTTGTTTTCGTAGACCGATGATATCAACTCCAACCATCGCATTACATTCAAGAAATACAGCGTGACTTGAGCTGTCACTACCAGTTATTCGTATCTAAGGCAACTGTATTTTGTTAAACCGAATGTAATGTCGTCTACACTCTCCCTTACTGTTTACATCACTAGTGACGTGATTGTATTAAACACACTTTCTGGTTTAGCGGATCTAAACAGTTTTGACTGCCGGCCCAAACAATTGATGGAATTTGTGATTATGACCCAATGTACTTGGAATAGTAGCAATAATGATAACTACCTCATCGGAAAATATTGCTTTAATAAAACATTAATTGAAGAATTTTCTCGTTCATTTAACCAGTTTTACTAGTGACCTGCTTTTCGTAAACCTGACAAATGTTGATTTTACGGTGAAAGAAAGTGGATAATGAGGTTAACATTGATAACCGATTTCAATTTTTTTTAGTTCTCACTGTCGGAAGAGTACAAACGTCAGTTCTGCAAAGTTACGATAAAAAGAAAGTCGGGTTACTTTAGTTTCCTTAACTAAAAAACGGTTTGATGTTGAAGTGCAGCCGAAGGGCTAACACGTCCCAATACAATTAGCTCGTTCGTTTGTGCTGGTTTATTTGCACTTCAGAATACCCCTTTCGGAATCCAGCTTGCAGAATATGTATGTTAGACATTCTTCCGACTTAACCCTTATTCCGGAAATCAGCAACATCTGATGTCTTTCGATTTCTTGGTTCCTTATGCGTTTCCAAAAAAAAATATTTCAGACACTGATAACTCAAGTGTGTTCAACGGTGTTCTTCAAAATTGCAATGAGCAACTGTAACACGGGTAGCCCATCTCTTGACCTGTTCAAATTTGAAAGATCAGATGTTTTTCTATTTAAAAATTAATGGGCAGTTTCATTATCGTTAACAGTAGTTTTTGTTCCGATGGAAGACCGTTCATTAAGCTGTCTAGGGATGTTGTTTGTATAAACTGGGACAGATACGTCATCACGTATTCTAGAGGAAGCTTATTAGGCAAACATTTTAAGTACTGTATGTGGGATCGTGAATGTGGGTTTAGAAGACAGCTAACTCCTACCTCGATTGAATAAAACTAGTTCAGCCAACACCAAACCTTGCCAGTGGGCAAATTTCCAGTTATCGAACAGAGTAATACTTGTTTTCATCTGAAACAGGTGGTTCCATTCGTAAATTTGAACAGGGTGGTAAGAAGAAGGACACTGGTAGTTGCCAACATTTCTTGCCGACTATTCAGTACCCAATAACAATAATAAAGAACTTGTATATGGCACTGGTGGGATGGGGGTGAATAAATAGAAGAGCAGATAGGCTGGAGGACAGCAGCACAAAAAGTGTTAGGTCCATCGACGATTAAAGCTTACATATAGTTGTTTTTGAACATATAAATCTGACTTCAGACGGCTAATCGCGACCACCTCAACAAAACGCAGAAAACGCGGATAAGTGTGATGTATTATAAACTTGAGAGTCTATTGGAAGTTAACTTCCGTACAACGACATAGGGTAAAGGACGAAAATATAATTTTTCCGAAACATGGCTGCCATATGGCTCGAATGATGCGGGCGTGGATATTGTTTTCAGTTAACATCACTTCATGCATAACACACTGTTAAAGGTATTGAGGGATTTTTAACTCTCCTCGGTTGGCACATACACGGTGTACAACTTACATCTTACGACTCTTCACGAATGTGATAATCCACTTTCAGCAGTCACAAATTGTGCATACCCGTCAGAAAACTACTTTAGTATAGTTCAGTATACGTGACGTAGTACAACAAACTTTGTTCTACCGTTTATGCGATGACAGGAATGCATATGGAGCTGTTTTTCCGTATTCTATGCAAACCTGTAAAGCACTCTTGTGAAGTGTACAAAAGTAAGTACGATCTTTCAAAGACTTCGCTTTTACAAATTTACAACAACAGGTGACATCAGGAATTCTCTGGTGGAGCGTCCATCAAATTATCAAACAGGTTTTAGACTAACATACTGAGTATTAATGATATTATGTCAGAAGTTATTTCTAGTTGTTTTATACTGCGTTTCTGTGGTACCCTTGAAATATATTCTTAAACTGAACAGTATAATTCCTGAACTTCAACAGAGGTTAAACCTATGACTGACTTATACAACACCCAACTCGTTTTCCATTGATTGCTGCGAAACGATTCAGTAACTTGCACTTGAGTCAACAGTACAAATATGTACTTAGACTGTAGGTTATCCCACATCAAATCACTGTTGTCGAATTCTTAGGGCTTTCTCCGGACAACCGCTACTCCAGTTTAAAAGTAAAGTAGGCTTCGAAGCTCGTACACACTGTTCATTCTTGAATATGGTTTTGTGTTATGTAATTTAATTTTCAGAAAAAAACTCCCTTGGTGTCCGTAACTAAATATTTCAACCAGTAGTTTTCAGAATATTTATTCGTACGGTATTTCAACTTTCCTCCCACTGAAGATGACAATTTTAACCTCAAAATTTTCAAACTATCTCTTTGTCACATACAGTAATTTACGAAAAATGTCTCGCTGTTATTTTTTCAACAAATATTCACCATAAAGTTTTCTCAGACACATAATCATCGTCATCGTCGTAACAGCTATGAGCTTGACCAAAAGATGCTGTGGCTCGGAATTCCTTTCACCTAACCTTGGAGTATCTCAGGATAAAAGAACGCTAAAGAAAGGACAATACAGCAGTAATAACACTAATAAAATAAGTCTGATCGGAAAAACTAGAAATGGTGCGGAGGCAAGCACACCATTGACTGCGGCACACTGCCATCTGGTACATCGTTTATAACCAGCGACTTGAGTAATCATGAGGACCGCAGCCAGGCAAGCGTCACCTACGTAGTTTGTTCAATGGAGCAGTCAGAGATTTCATAATTCGTGATCACGAAGTTACTTGACCACCACGCGGTTTTACCCAATTGTTGGTGGTCTCAGTATATAATGCCCGGTACGGTAAACGCTCAGCTGGCATACGGAGGACATGACCCAACCATCTCAAGCTGTGCAACGTAATTAGTTGACCAATTGATCGCGCATCCCTAGCTTTCCGGAATACGCGCCGGCGAACTGCCATATTGCTCATGCAATCAGTCCACTTAATATGGGCCAATTGGCGGAGACAATGATGGTCAAACACAGCAAGTCTGTTGATATCTTCTTTGTGAACAGGCCACGTTTCCGAACCATAAAGCAAAATGGAACGCACACAGGCATTATATACCCTTTCTTTAAGCGACAACAGAACGTCTTTTCGACGCAACAGATGACACAGTTTAGCATAGGCAGCTCGTGCCTTGAAGCACCACTTTACACTTTAAAGTTGCGAAGCGCATTCCAGACAAACCAGCCAGGTCACTCATCTTATTCAGCATTGTCTACTTTTCTTTGGTAGAAGGGCTATTTAAGACAGTGTCATCCATGTCGGTCGACTCAGCGCTAGGAAGAAATACTAAATGTTCATTGGATTCTTCAAGCACATCTCCAAGAACGTCACCCATAGCAAATTTGGGCAGAACGAAGTCTGGCATCCTTTACGAACACCGTTGGAAGTGATTAACACTTGAGACAGTTGTTCATAAACCCTCACCCTGATTGCAGAGTGGGCATACAGTGATCCCAACAGATTTATACCGACAATAATTGTACCTCCCAGCCGCTTACCGTCTGAAGAAAGATGAGCAGGCGGTGTTTAAATCGCTGGCTGGTTTGGTAATATCGGAATGTTTATTCGGCATCAGAGAGTTACAGAGGACTTCGCAGTAGCACCCGAACAGCTTTCCGTTGGAGCGTACGCCGATATGGTGAATACACAACGCCCTTCTGATTTGCGTCGACAGACTTTAGTCGATGTATTGAGTCTGAAAGCATACAAGCGACTGTTCACTGGGATCCAATCGAGCAAGCATTGCTCTGCTCTGGAACTCAGTGCGATCCCCGCTCCAGCTTGAGCTCGAGAATCAGTTTCAGCGTCACAAGAAACCTTGAGATAGAAGCGCTTGGATCGACAATTATCTAGAGGTGAGCTCAAATGGATAACCGTGCTAGAATCGTAGACTCGCGTCTCCGCCACACAACATACATCAAGCTCCAGACTTGAGAGAGTGCTAGCTAGAGCAGCTTGCTGACCAACTTGTCGGGGAGTGCGGATATTGAAGCTGCCTATGTTTACCAGTTGTCTTGGCCTCAGAAAACTATAATCGCCCGAAGGCATATGGAAGGCAGAAGACTTGGGAGATAAAACAGTATGAGAAAGTCGCGTTGGGTGAGAAATGTCACTGTTGGGAGAATGTTAACTTCTGATACTTCCCGGTCGTTTATGCCTCGGAAGGGGGTTGACTTGATTCAAAGTCTAACCTGCGAGACAACAGGATATAGGATTTTATTGAGGGACCCCACCCAGAGTCTCTGACTCGAAAGTCTGACTCACTTGGCAGTGAAGTGTTTGCCTAGCCCGATGGCGCAGTGAATAAGACATTGGTGTCTCATTCTGAGCACTGCTGCACGCAGTGGATGTACTCGAAGCTACACCAGGCTTATGGGAGATAAAAGATGTTTTTCGATCGTATTGGATACTACGCCGGCGGTCACGGTCAACCGTTGGGCGATCGGAGTGATGTCTCTTTGAGGGTGCCTTCTGCTGAACACTTCCTTCTTGATTCGAGAGACAGTGCTGCGACTGTAAAAATGGTTTTGATGTACACTCATAAGTTTGATTCTCAGTATGTAGACACCCCTGTAATGTCAGTAGTGCGATATGCAACCCTGTAGGTCCAATTGCTTTTTCGTCCGACTGCTCTCCAGTGATCTGTCTGACAAGGTTGCACCTGGAAGGATGGAAGTCCTAGTCAGCACAGCGCTCCTGATTGATGCAGTGTACAAGCCTGTTCACCATATAAATGTAGCAGAACAGATCAGGGTTGCAAAACAGGTCGGATAAGCAATCACTTAACTGAGGTTTAAAGTAAAATCAGCTTTTTAATCGTCAGTAATAAGTTAGAAAATGAAAGGAGACAGAATATTCTTAAGTCCTGCGTAAATCAGTTTCAAAAGCCCTTATGGTGTTTCAATTGTTGAATTGAATGGGCCACGTAATCATATACAGATGTCAGCCTCTTTCGAGCCGACGTCCTTGAACACACAACCGGCGTTCACAGAGGCGGAAGGAATCGGCAAACAGAAGGCAGTCTCCGGATAATGTAATTGAATGCATATTAACCTCTGCGTACAGTTGTCCCCGCTGCTCAAATATCGCCCAATTAGATTTTTGTTGCATGAACCTGTAAAGACCAAGGATGCAGTCGACTTTCTGATGGATCGATATAGATTCTGCTTACGGTTGGATGTATTTGTTGGTACCACTGAAATAACAGTTGGCTGTGTTGTTGGAATTATCTAAACGTATGTGGATCATCGTTCCAGATATAAACAGGGTCTAATTAATCGGTATATATGAGGTATCTTCGGTTAAACTACCACTTTCTCAACCACTGAGTAGTAACCGACTACGACTTTGTCTGATTTTAGTGCTCCTAATTTCACCGAAAATTTGGTGTGCTGTCTATGCTTAGGGGTCGCTCATCATAATTTTTGGCTCACTGGAATAACAAAATCGCACATCAGTGTTTAACTGTCAGCATACTGGCGAATATTTGTAGAATACGAGGTGAGTTAATAAGAAATGTGCTACAGTACAGTTCAAGGTTTCATGAGTGAGCTTTATGGGTGTATGATATACTGCTGTTCTGTATCTCGTTATTGTTGTTTGGTATGTTTCACGTTTGACAAAACGAAGCGCCATGATTCAAATTTTATCAAAGTATTAAAAGGTGTTCTTATTTTTGTCAAGACATATCATCACTATTGTCAAAGGACGATTGAATCAAAAACTTTATTCTAAGCAAGTCAGCGTTTAACAGTGCCGTTTACTTTACTCTTAGGCAAAATTCAACAGTTGACTGAACACGCAAAACCCCATGTTTTAGTGTCAATGACCACTATAACATCTTGTTAAATTTTGCGTGAAACAAATGATCAGTGTCTCCAGAGTCAGTGTGGTATTAGTCTAATAACTCCTGGGTGGTTATATCAATCCAGCCTAAAAATCGGCAGTATCTATCAAAACAAACCGTTGACCATCCAAATACCCACGGTGGAGGAATATCAACGATAATGGTTGTAATCGCAAGCCATCGTGTTTACAATATTCTACGCAACATAGAACCTCGTTTTAGACTGAGATTTTTATACAGAAGTGATGGGGGTATGGAGCACTGTTTAAAAACACCTTGTTGTTAATCGTCTCCTTACTGTGAAAATAAATACTGGGAAGTTAAATCATCAAAGTACATTTCTCTTGATATTTTACGTGCACTGGTTGAACATAATTCCATGACTGGACGCTTAGACTTTAAGGTGGTTTTAATGGTTTATGCTCTCTCAAGAAGTGCATTTGTCTACATGAAACGTTGTTTTCGTAAGTTCAATTTTAGTTTCATACTCAGTTTTAATTCCTGCTTGAACTTGGTTCAATGGTTTTGATCTATACATGATGATGGTAATGAGAGAAGACGTCGCGCGAGATGCTAAAATTTTGTTTAGTCCTTGAGTCTTACCCCTCACTGTGTAAAAGATTCTCTCGAACTGGTATAAACCTTACAGAACGTATCGGTGAGTTCACCTAAGATGTCTTCTATTGATTTTAACTCCTTATATACAAACGTTTCCCTTCGAGGCACGGTTGACTTTTTGTGCGATTTTATTTCCAATCAAAATTTACCTTTTTATCTCCCAGTTGATTATCTCAAGGAACTTATACTTTCATGTACAGAGAATATCCGTTTTGACTTTGCGGGATCATCTTACAAGCAAGTAGATGGTGTAGCAATGGGTAGTCCATTGGGTCCAATACTTGCCGATATATTTTTAGGGGTGATTGAGTTAAAACTATCTGATGCTACAGATGGTACCAACCTCTATAAGTGATCCGTAGATGACATTTTGATTTTTGCCACAAACATTCATTTTGTTTCACTTTCAAACTTTTTTAATTCTGTTCATCCCAATCTTTCTGATTCTTACGAAGAGGAAGCAAACAACACTACCTTTCCGAGAAATTTCAATAAGTAGACGACAGGATGGATCTCTCTGCAACTCTAAGTGCACCGCAAAGCCACTTGGAGCGGTTAGTATTTGCAATTTTCTTCTTTTGCACCAATTACTTATAAACGAGGTTTGGTGAGAACCCTGTTTCATAGAGTCCGGGAGATCTGTACCGATGATTGCTTGTAAGGAGATGAGGAGAGATTAAAGAAAGTGTGGCTCGCGAACGGCTATTCTGAGAAGTTCATCGATGTTCACAGTCATAAAAGACTGATCACGACTGCCGTGAGTACGGTCCCTAGGAAGCAGGACTTTTTAACCTACCTTTCAAAGGCTATCACATCACAGCCGACGTAAGTCAAAAATTACAGTCTGCTCTTGCTCGTAAATACCCTGCGGCTGAATTGCAGTTGTTACTCACAACTAGGAGTGTCGCTCAGTTTGTTCATAATGATGACCTACCGAAATGTTCTGTTTCACATATAATCTATCAGTTCACTTGCGGTTGTGGTGACGTTTACATTGACAGAACAGATCAGTGCGTACGATAAAGAATGGCTGAACATATATCTAGATGGTTGGTGTGTGCCATGATGCAACAGACAACGGCAATAGAGCGACCAAGACGAAATTCGACTTCATTCATTGCAAAACCCATCATAGAAACAGGTCACGCTGTTGACCCCGGCAGCTCGTTCCAAGTGTTGCTGCGTAATCGGAACCCGAAATTTCTTGCCTTCTCCGAAGCAATATTGATAAATACTTGCCGTTCGGTCCTGTATGTGCATAAAATGTTAACTCACGCAGTTTGTCTGCCCTGGGACTGATAACAGTCACTGTTTTGTGTAAACTTAATCGCTGATTGTTTCTACCTTTGTTGCTATTCGCAGGTCCTATATATGTGTGCTATATAATGTTTATGTTCGTGATTGAAGACAATAAACGATGTGTTAACATCTCGCGACATATGTCTTCTATCGTTACTGGTAATCGGATAACATTTGATTCTGTACGGCAAAGACAAACTCGTTCAACCTCCAGTCTTTACAAGAGACGACCAGTCGTTACGAGTTACAAAGCAGACAGATTGTCTGATTCAACAGTTTATGCACATGTAGGGCTAGTTGGCGATTAATGATTATAATCACGATATAAATTTCCTAATTCACCCTCAAAATGTGTACTGTGGCTGCAAGTGAGAGCATTTCCATCAGGTTCGATTAGTTTCCGTACAATTAGCTTATATGTGTTTCTTTATGGATGCTTCATTGATCCACGTAATTGTAAACCCTCTTTAAGGCTCTTGAAGCGGAGCTGCTCTGTGATTGGTTTCCAGAAGTACAATAGTTTTGTTGTATTATTGGGACTTAAATTTCTGAATCGGTGCGAACTTTTCGCCAGGTTCAATCGACTCTCTTGTATTTAAGTAGCAGTTGGTTTTTTTATGAATACGTCGTTGTCACAGACAGGCAATAGTCTTCCTTACCTAGATTTCAGAGCATATGGCATGTCTCATATACTCACTTGAATTCGGACATTCACGTGCAACACGGTAATTAGGAATTATGCCTCAAGTCAAAGGTTTTCTACCATTTTTCTTTGTTTTTTTTTTGTCATCTCATGGCAGTTCCATTGCAAAAATTTTCTTGATTCCTTTTCAAGTCTGGAACAATGAATGTTTTCCCAGTTTTACAATAACTGAGATGTGAGATTTCTAATTCTGTCCGAAAATCTGAGTTTGGGTACTCTTGATGATTCTTTTTACACCTTTCTCCAATCGGAAAGGAGTTGACCTTGCGGTTTTTTGTACTTCTTGTTTTTGTGCTCAATCGAACGTTTTCGTTTGCATACCTGGGAATTTCTGAAAACAACACGTACAAAACTTTTGAAACGGGAATCATTCATTGTGCTTATGACCGTCAACGTTATTGCTAAATACACCAGAACACAAACACAGGGATGCTGTTTTTTTGTTTCGTTTCTGGTTATTGTACAGACGGTGGTCTGAATTTAATTATGGGATTATCCATCTTGTCTAATGGATGATGAGAAAGGCAACTAGTTTTTATGATTAGCACAATAAACTTTCAGAACTTTTCCTCGATCAACCCTATTTCGGCCTTTAGAAACCTAATGTAAGCCATCAAAAAACTGAACGTTATTGCCCACTAACAAACCAATACTACTCATTTGGGACTGTCCAGGGATATTCCTTGGAATATAAACAAAAACACTTGATAGTTACTTTCCATGTTGTGCATTATTTGCTATTCACAACAGCACTAATAGTGGTAGTGATAACTTCATAGTTCTCCAACGCGTTTGGATCCAAGATGTCTTCGGTTTAGTTGCGAATGAATGAACCATCAGAGCCCAATTCTGCCTCCGAACTAGTCTCCGGTCAACCACTTTAATTAAGAAATGTCCTAGAGTCTCAAGCGTATGGAAGAATTTTTTACTGGCTTTGAAGAACTGCATACAAAACATTTGAAAGTCACAAAAGTACATATCTTGGCAGGTGGTTTCAAACTCTTCTCGTTGGCTGGTTATAAGTCTAACATTTTGCCTGCCAACTAAGTACACATTCTAAGCTCTGCCAACAATTTGAGATCCCCCACCGTACCTTCAACTTTGGTACGTTGTTTTCGTGAACCTTTACCGATCATTGGAACACGCATCTGTCGTTGCTGATGTTGAAGAGTAAAGAATGTGACTTATAATGTATTCTTTCGTTGGTAACCGTTGTGAGCTATATACAGGACATTTAACGAAACGTTTTGAACGCTGATTGCGTTTCAGTATGAAACACATAACTTAGCTACTTGTTCACACGCTTCCTAATTTATAATCACTTTAACACGCACTTCAATAACATGGAAGTTGTGCCCGTTGGGGAGCCCATAACTTCTTGTTTTTGAGCGAACTACTAAAATACCTAGCCAGCGCAGATTACCTATAAAGTACCATTTCCCTGTAAAGTTATTTTGGGGATATCTACAGTTAAGTGGATATTTTGACATATTGGTACGATCATGTGAATACTTCAGTATGTTTTACAAGACGGTAAGATGTGTGTACGGTTATTAACACAAGTACTTATATATACAGTTTACTTAAAAATGTTACTGCGGTGATTGTCACTAAAACTATTTCTCATTACTGTTACTTAAGTACATATGGGACAGTAATATGTCCAGTTGTTTCCAAAAGATAAACGACTAAATTGCCCGATTCGGAGTGTTGTTACTACTGTGTCGAAACACTGTCTTAGCTTGAGCTAAGTCAATCACTCCATTTTTGTAATAAGGGAAGCACCACAAGTATCCTCAGAAATTGCAGTTTTCTCCCTAAAGCGAATCTGGAATTGTGTTATTTGGACTTCTTGGCAGCATCGAGATGTTGATGAGGCCAACTCTTTCATTGATTGGAGTTAGTTTAAGCCTTCTTCTAGCTTCGCCAACTGAATTTCAATCTTTCTTAACAGTTAAGAAGGTGTGCGATTTCTATACATCCTCAGCAACTATTTATCAAACTTTGTGCATCTTTAACTTATATAATAATCATTTTATAACAAGCACTTGTCAGTGCACGTCTAATTATTCAAAGTCGTGCGATGCCTGCTGTAAGAAAATTTTATTACGCAGTTAATGAATTATCGGTGTTGGTTAGGGTACACTGTTTCTAATATACCTTAAACAATTCTGTTATCGGGGTAATTGAAAACTATTTTTGGCTAAACTCCACTCTACCTACTGACGGATAAGTATTAAGATCGGTTAAGTCGGATGCGTGTTAATAATCATCTTGCACAACTTATCTCGATTTATAGTACAGATTTACCCCACGCTAATTAGTCCCGTGTGATTATGGTAGCCGCAGATAGTATAAACTTGTTTTTGACTGGTTGTACTGCAACAGGCTACCAACAACTTAACCATGGGAATGACTATAAATCAGTTTGCTTAAGTGTAATACTGGATACTATGTAGAGGGGTCTGGGATAATTTGTGGAATATGTCCATTGAGGCACTGACAACCGTTTCCTAAGGTTAATTATAGTTTCTGTGAAATGACAAGGAATTCACAACTGGTCTTGAAGAAATGAGTAGAAGGTGAGCACTGGCTGTATCAGCTTTCCACAAAACTGTAAAAGCTACCTGAAAAGGTGATCTTTTTAACACAGCATTTGAATGGCAATTAAGTATATATATCTAAGTTTGAACGCTTTGCATTTATAATTATCTGTCAGTATTATAAATTATCAAAGCAAAACATGATCCTATTGTTAACAGGGGCCCTGACGAGCGTTGGATAAAAAAGCGGGGCCCTGTTCAATAAATCCATTCTTCACCCATATATGCGGTGAATAGGTATACTACACGGTTCAAGCAACATATCAAACTTCAAAGGTAATAGTAGGAATTTCAAAGTTATCTGCTTGTCACGTTTGTTTTGGTCGAATACGTAGGTCTATGTTAACTTCCCCTCAAATCCAACGTATTTCCAAGTAGTGTCAGTTTGTGTGCATAATGCCCTCGGTACTTTACTGAATTCACTTCCGCGTGCCTTTTGCCTTTAATCCCACTCTAGGTCTAACTGCCTCTACATCGCTTATCTACTTGAGTGGTTGTCACCTGACGGTCACTTCCCATTCGTGGTGCATTTTTTGTATTTCACAATTGCTTACGAAACGTGTTATTTCATCTCACCGCCTTCCCCGGAAGAAACTGACAGAAATGTGAAAATTAGACTAATCAGCTATGAATAGAAATAAAATTATTATTGAATAAATGATTACTCACTGAGTATCACGTACGCCGCAAACATTTCCCACCTATTGCTCTTCGTTAAGGCTGTAAATCCATTCACCGGGTAGGACTACATAAAACAGATATTAACGGGCCACGGTAGATATTTTAGATCACTAGAAAGGAACTAAGAGGTATTGCGTAGCATTTTGGGATAAGGTTGGGACGTTAGTCAGTTTTCCGGGACATGTTTGGATATTTCGTATCAACCTTATTTTGCCCCTTGCGAATCTACAAATCTTCCCAGTGGAAGATATTATATGACTTGCTATGACCACACCAGTGTCCACACAGTTCATACTTGATGTTTGTTGACTACAGTCACCTAGTAACAGATTTTGTGAGGTATAACTTGCACTTGTCATCAATCAAAGTTCTTCAGGCGTGGAAAGAATGTGTATCGATTGAAGCACTTAATCAACTTGTTAACGATGGTCAGTGTTTGGCATTTTTACACTGACCTTCACCGCCTTCAACGAAATCCTTGTGTTTCGTGAGGATTAATTGTATTTTCTGATGTGATTTGCTTCAAAAAAATGGAGTGCTTATCACTTATTTTGCATATCTGAAGACGTATATTATACTACATAAAGCAAACTCCGAAACTAATGAGAAATCTTCTGACAGTAACTACAGAAGACGCAACTTGTGTAACACTGTTACATTTTTAACCGTGCTAAACGTTACACATGGTTTCTAAATAGATTATGTGGGTGTCTGTGCAAACTTACTGTGACTCATGTAAATTGATCTTGCTACAAACTAAGGCGTTTCTATGGTTTACTCAAGTAAGTTTCCTGATGTTACCGGAAGAGTATAACCACATATAATAAATTGCAGTCTGTTATGTGTAGTGCGTGAGTTAAACGGTGCAAATGAGTTATCACGGCATTTCACCTGAGCTACGTCAATTTTAATCTCCTGTTTCAGGATCACCTTATATGCCATATCCATATTAGCCCATAAGCCTAAATGACTCTAGGTCAGTGAGAGCCAGTGAGGGACGTTGTGGGAGTGGCACAAGCTGGCGGGGGTGATTAGAGTTTTCCTGTTCATCGTATGAATACACCAATGGAAATAATATAAAAAGGATCAGGTTTAGTGATGTTGGCCTTTGTACGGTGTTTCATGCCATTTATTAGTCCTCGTTCTACCTAGTGCTTATTTCCGATTAACATTTACGTCAGACGGCGGTACACGGAAAATTAACTTCAGAAACGACCCACTTGTTGCATACCCCACTGCATAGTGTTGTTAGGGTGCAGAAACTAGACGATGTGGGGTACGATTAAAATTAATAGTTCGGTTAAATATATTAGGTGGAAGTTAATCCCACTTAAAATTAAAATTGCGTCATTTGTTGTGATGTTGTGATGTTTTTCAAACGCATTCCTAATTCAAAGAACTTCCAAAAGGCCACACCGACAAATTATCTGCGGTGAGTAAACTAGAGTTAGTTTTTGTTCACTTGGGAACACACCTGTGATTGACTAGTCTCACGCATTCTATAACACAATAAGCATCCTAGAAGAAATAATGTAGCACACATAGCAGCAGTATCCATGAGGAATCATGCATACTCGTTTTCGCATTATATAACACCAAAGTGATTATGCACGATTATAATAGCCTCACAGTCATCTACTAGGTCATGCTGAATACTATAAAAATGTCCTCCTAATATATTACAGAACTTGAAAATCCGCCATAATAATAGAGGTTTTATAGGTGTGTTCGAAATGTCCTATCTCTATAAATAAATTGAACAGAATAAGATTGGGACATAATGCTCCTTAAAAACTTCAAGAGGTTTCCCACAGTGATAGTTATTTACTAGTTTAAATGATCTAAGCGAACTAATTGCTTGAGCAATTAGTGTGTACACATCAATGATTTAATGGTGTATAAAATAGTCTGCAAGTCGTTGTCCATTATTCGGTTTTTTGGTTCAAGTATCTTGGGGAATAGACGGAAACGTTTCAGTCATCTATATGATTATCACCTTGTTATAAGTTGGTGGTGATAATTACTTGCTATCGATACCTATAGGTGTCTCTTTCGGCGCACATTTTGAACGACTGAATATGCATATTCATGTATTCATGTATATTCACGAATTCGTATATTCATATATTATTCTGACTTATATGGAAATAATATTCATAAATATATACACCCAATCGGCAAACAGCTCTATTTTTAATGGGGCAAAATGGAGCTTTGTAAATAAGTTGGTATTTCAGGACGAATACATGCCACTTAAGTGGTACTGATCAGTGCCAGTGACCTCGAATTCACATCAGGCTTCCTGTTAAAGGCGTACACAGAATCATGCGTACGGGACAGACAAGTGGGAAAACATGGTTGCAGCCGGGATCCTTAGAGAAGCCACACGATCGCTAGTCACTACACGGCATGTTATTTGTACATTTATAAATACGAGGATATGTGTGAACGTGCCAGAAGACCGCTAAGTGTTACTAGAGGTACAGTTTGCTACTGGTCTGCAACACGACATTGCGACTAGCTAGCCGCCAGGTGATAACAGCATGATTAAAAACAAGATTAACGTTTCCGTTACGGTTTGCAACGTTGACCAGAAATGACTGTTGAATGTGTGGATATTCACCATCACATTTGCCTAAAAACCATTAGTTTTATGTGACAATACATTTGCAAACATAACATCGAATGTTGTATGAAAAGTTATTTTTTACGCCCACCTTACTTTGCCAAAAGTTGTTCATTATTAGATCTCAGTTTATCTAGCGTTTTCAGCCTGTTGTTGTAAAGATCGTCTATTTTCGCTTGTAGTCTATTAGAAACATTCCCGTAGGATTCAAGCTTGTTCTCCATCCGATCGGACAAGCGACGACGAAAATACGTTAAATCCTTCATAATACTGCGATATTTCAAGGTCGCCTAACTTTTTCTGACGAAGTGTTAAAACAACGATTTCATTTTTAATCGTGAATTTCGAACCGATTACTCAAAAATGGTGACGTCTATTGGCCTGATGATATGTTGCGACTTGGTTCCAGTGATCCGTTCCAGCATTGGTTTGATGGATAGTTCATTATCAAGCGAACCGAAGACGACCGGTTGAAAATAACTCGTCGAGTAAACAAGGCGTATATTATCGGCCTGCGAGGTCATCGCGAGAGATAACGATCAACAAGACGAAACATTGCCAGAGCGGAACGACCAGCGAGCACACGTCGGGGTCGTACGTTTGAGTGCGCGGGGTGTTTGTCGTTCAAGCAAATGTTTAAGCACATAAAAAGGTTGGTAACAAAAACAGCACAAATGGTAATGGGATCTCTAACATAGTTGCTAATAAGCAAACATGGTCGCTACAATAAGAAGGAAAAAGAAGCAACGCAGTTATGCTAGTCACCTCGAAAGTTATTCGTAATTTAACATGGTACAAAGTAAGCATCAGACAATTTCGACATGTCTCGTTGAACCTTGAATATATACACCCTCGAGATCTCCACTATCTTCGCTAGTAAATTATTCCATGGATTTGCCAGCCGACGGATGTACACGTTGAAGCCAGCAGCCAATCTGTATCCCGTTCATTCGATCGTGGAACTCCCGCTCTCAAACTTCGATCCCGTCGCATTAAAAAACTGGCCGGCAGACTAGTGTCAAGGTGAGGATTAATTTTCTATAATATAACTTGGCCCCCCTCTTATAGACACTGGCTCATGCGCGAACGAGTTCAGCAATCTTGGACGGATTTAGTAGCCTAGGCTCTTTGTAAAAGCTTTTCTTGCGATTCAGGATAATCTGCTGAGTGACACGCAATTCCGACCCCAATAATGCCCGTTTATATGGTCGGCCTGATTGAATTATCTCCCAATCCCAGAAAATACTAAAAAAAGGCTCCTGGAAGGACTGGAGTTTATGCGGTCATTGATGACAAAGTTATAATAAAAATGCCCTCTCATCTTCGGTGCCTCCTAACCGGACACTCAGATCATCCAGCAGTGGCTAGAATTGAGCAGCCTGAAACGTGTTCGCGGCTGACCATCAGTCAACGAAAAATGAACTCATTAAGACAATCGGACTCTGATGGTAGTGACAGCGTGTTAAAAAATACCAAGCAAGAAAGTTTTAGTAAATAATAAGTGTCGATTATAAGAAAATAGAAAACAGGCATGTTTCTCGTGTAGTCCTGATTGACATTTCCAATGATTGTTCACTACACTTAGCAAATGGCAAGTAAGGATAAATATAGGATCGGTTTTCTATGAACACTCTTCAACGACTTTAATGACCCGCATCGTACCATACTCTGAATGGCAAACTTACCAGACGAACTTCAGCAAAATCAACATCTTTGATATTCCATACCATGTGTCCGTTTCTTTTATTTTTCCCAGGAGGGCTATTCCTGGCGTTAACTATTGCAACCTACTTTGGCCACCGTATTTTAAATCACTGCGGGTTGTTTCGGGGCATAACAGTAAGAAAACCGCTTGAAATGTGTTAAACCTCACATTTTTCAGTCCGCACGATGTCCGTCATGTTTTATTCGAGTTGCGAAACATTGAGCGCGTGGAGTAAACGTAACGATCCATGACTGGTCGTTGATTCACGCGTAACCTGTAAACGGATTCCTAATTTTGCAGCAGTACTGGACCCAAATATTTCCACGATACTAATAAACGCAATGCATGAATAATTACAATAGGCAAATCTCAATTGCTCCCGACGATAGTCTCGCCCAATAGAATCATTAGCTTACACCTGAACCATGATGGTCAGTGGCGGGCTGCCACGCTGTAACGTGCAGCCGATATAGACAAACGTTCATGGAGGGAATTTGAGTTGTGCACCAGACTGTGCAGCTGTATTGTTGACGCCGATCTGGTTTTCGTTTCCATAAGTCGTGTGCACGACTTACTGGACCTCTGGTTCATGCTTGTTTGTGCTGCTTCCATTTACAAGACTGTTGCTAGAAACCCTACTTGAGAAGAAGGCTGTCCCCCGGTGTCGTCACATTGCCCCAATGTTCGTCCGCGAGTGTAACGGACGATCAGTGCGAAAAAGACCTGCTTGAATGTTACGGCGTAAGTAGGTCAGGCCAATAGTGGCTAATCGCGCCGCAGATTATAAGGTAATCCAATAAACGAAAATGGGTGAGTAAGGCATTGCAACCTAAACGTCAGGATGGTGAGAAAAACCGAGAAGGCAATCACCGGGAACGAATGTTCTCAGTTCAGAGCAAACGAATTTACAGTGTGTTGGATATTTGGATCCTCAAACCTTGCATCCGCTGTTTCGCTACCGGTTTGATCGCCAGTCCACCTGTCCTCCAAAAACACCAAGGTGATGACCTATAGCTGTAGACAAAATGTGACTTTTAAGGACGTGCATTGGTATATCCCATTTTAGTGTTCATCCACAGGTTTTCATGATATCCAACAAGATGGCCTTTCACTTCGAGGTACTTCCAACCAGCTTCACATATTATCTGCATAGAGGTAGCGTTGACTGACCAGGTCGTCATTAAACCTTTTTCACATACCAAAAATAGAACGTCAAGTTCGACTTCATGCTGTACACCGCCTGATAGAGAGTCTTTGTCAGTATACTATTACGAAGATATCTGCCTTTCAGAAGGCTGCGTTGACCGGCCGGAACTTTTTTATAAAAACGAAACTCCGGAAATTCCCTCGCGTTCCGTGAATTCACACAGTCTGCCAGGAACGTTAACAGGTTTTATTTGCCGATTATTTCCGACAACGAAGTGATCATCATCTCTTGGCCGCTTCATTGCCACTTTTTACAGCTACATCGCGATATACTGAATAGGCAAGGGACGACCCGCGAACTTCGGCTAAGGGTTTCTCGGGCGAATTTTGTCCCGTCATTCTGACTTTGCTTTGCCTAGCAAGATTATAACTTATTCATTTTCATTTATTCCAAATTACTCAACTACCACAACCAACTCTCTTGAGTATGAAGAAGGCTAAGGTGGTTCATCATCCAAACGATGAACAGTGAAACAGTGACGCAAACGCGTCTGCCGTAGTTTTACTAGGCAGCAAGAGTGAAGCTAGTTTATCTTCAAGGAGTACCCGGCTTTTGAAGCCACTAGGGGTTTTAAGTGGGAAAAATATACACACTGCGACAATGAGACTAAATACACGCAGACGAATATAAGTTCCCGGAAATTCATTCTTATTCCGGTATGATTATATGGGCAGCTTAGATACATCTGTTTAACATCATGTGCCTGGTCGATCTCACACAAAAAACGGGCGTGCTTGGCAAATTTATTTCTGTCGTTTTGGGCTCTGTGTACTGTGAAACTTAAAGGCCATAATGCCTAGTTTTTACTTTCCAAGCCGTATGCTGGCGGTTGAACGTTCTTTTGGCTCCAGAGGAAACTCACAGCTTCCAACCTCTCACCCCTCACTCGGTTTTGAGAAACTTTCTTTTCGGAACGTGTCCACGGTTGACCATAGTAGGTTGACCACAAACTAACCATGCATTCTGTCGGTCGTGGTAGGTTCCAGTACACACTTTCAATATGCCGTATCAATTTTTTATGGTCATTCGGGTGAAAACTTGCCCCAACAACATTGGATTGAATGAGATAACTGTTGGGCAATAAACTATATGGCTTTTCCAAAGGCGTGCTGATGGCGACACATCTGAGGTATCGCGGCAGTGACGATTTAAGGTAATGCCTGGCACTCCGACTGAGCGAGCTTGTCGGAATCCTATGGCCAGTACGTTATGTTATTGTGAACTCACTGACGACGTTGAACAGTCTGTGACGAAAGCCTTTTTCTCCGATTGATCCCAGTGGCCATTTGACCAGTGGTTCAGCGGTCTGCTAAAGCCAGTAGGCCATAACCTGCTCGACCTGAAGCCTGGGATGACTTCAACGACGTTTTGTTTTCCCATATTGTCACTGTTGGACTGCCTCAGCCTTATTGACCACCAACAGGGATTTGGATTAAGAAACCCGGCTGAAAATTTAATACTCAGCTAATTACGCAGAGAGTTCACCGACGAATTTCAATTCAATACTACGCTACAGCCTTCAGTAGCATGGCTATCATCATTGCGTAAACGCTGGATGAAACATGTCCGTTCTCCTACTTCGTTTCTGCTCCTATGTGTACTTTAGTTAGCACGAAAAGATTGCAAGATCATAGCTGTTTGTTTGTTGTCTTATTTTCTCAAAAATTATATTAAAGAGAAGTGTGCACGAATGAAGCTACCCTGAATTCCTCGAAACTCCAGCCGATTAAGTTTAAGAATTCGGAGCCGCGACTCATAGGTCAAGTGAAGCAAAGCTGTGGCCGACCTGACGGATGAGAGCCGAACCTACCCATTTTTGCGTCCGTCTCCCGAATCGCTACGCTCGGCTTGACCAGCGTACTTATAAAAACCACATAAAATGTTTGAAGCGTCCTCCTGCCACTGCAGGGCAGATAAGTTTTACCACCCTAAGTGTAGCGTGCATTTTATTTGGAAGCGCCTAGCAGTGGTGGGTGAAACACTAGTTAGATGGCTTCGGGAAACTTAGATATTTCCCTGAGTTGTACTTTGTGACCTATCGTGCTGAGCGCACCGTGAATCCTGGGAGCATTATCCTAATCCAAATCAAATGACATATGTGCACGCGACGTTCTGAATGTGGATGTTCGAATCGTCAGAACAGCGGTTGGTCGCTTCAAGTTTGTCCCGTATGGCCCTGAAGTCACTAACTTTCCGGCTTTTTCGTCGTCAGCGTATGAAAGAACATGCATGAAAATACTGTGAGAAAGGTTTTTGTCAATAAAAGAAAGTATGGAACCGAACGTAAAAACTTTGAGGATATATGCTGGAAAAACTCGCCCAAATCCACTTGTCAAGCAATGGGAAAACGTTAAGTTTCGATGGGTATGCCAAACGATGCAGCTGGCTTGCTGTGTAACTTTACCCTGAAATTCCGCAGGATCAGTTCTTTTCTAGTTATATGTAGCTGGTCTGTGTGTGGCTAGATGGCGCAACAGGAGCAGACGAACCAGATTTCATTAAATCGAAACGTGCTCACTGGAGTCTAATGAAGGTTTACTTCGGCTGTCGATTGGGCAGTAGTGAAGCTCGCCGGTATGACGTCTCAAGCCCGAACCGAGTAGGAAACGGCCATTTGGGCGCGCAAGTAGATTTTTCAAATTTTTCGTGATTTATTAAACTGCGCATTTCAGAGAGAATACATGAAGTATTCGGTTGTTGCAATGAAAATAATCGGATGTAAATAAAAATTGTTCATAATCGCACCCTTGTTGAAAAGAAATGTTCAGCCTTTTTTCGATAAAGTCATGTTCGACTCCGAGTTCAGAAGATGCTTCCATCGGAATTCTCCTGGTGGACTACATGGTCCACTACTGCGGAAACGTTCAATTTTGCGGGGTTTGGAAGGTGTGCACGAATTTGTAATTTCCAACCACGCTGTGTTTACATTACACTTTACACTAAATATTAAATTCCAATGAAAGATATGTCACCATATTTGTGGGCTGGTTATATATCTGAATTACATGTTCAGTCCGTTTCCTCATCGGTATTTCATATAGGAAATGGTCGACGAAATGTCACTCCTAAAGGCGATTGCGTCTGACGTCACTGCGTGGTTGCTTCTATCTACGGTCCCTATGAGCGTGTAAATTGGACTAACATATCCCACCCTACCATCAAAACCTTACCTACTGTCCAGTTTATTTCTTCCTGACTATGGGTGTGACTTATCACTTGTTGGCAGCTCGGTTCTCACCTATCTAACGATAAGTGACCTAACTTGTTACCTGTTATTTCTCCGAAGATAACATTGATTCCCACTTGCACCATTACAACTACAACAATGCAATCTTCGTACCGTGGATACTCATGATTCTGGTTATTGCTGGTTTGTTTTAGTCAGCTGCAGACCACGCTGATGGTAACCAGTATGTTTTCCAACTTTTCGCCAGCCCAGATTGCCCATTTGAGATCCCGGAATGCCATCCCAGAAACTCCATGCGTGCCACACCACTCGCCATCAGTGTGGCCTGACGCTGATGTTAGTTTAACGCAGGGTGACCGCACTGCTGCTCAAAGGTATACTGTTTACCCCGTTTATACTTCGCGTTTAAAACTTCAACCCAGGCACCAAAAGCACTGTCGCAGAAGCCCACTTACGCGTTCGTAATCTTACCGTATTCGGTGAAAGACACTGAATTAGGGGTCGGATAAGCCGCAAAAATAACTGATCCAGAGATTTAATGTCCTTCTGGAAACACCTCGTCCACAGTTCCTGCGGCACGTGTGACATCTTCAAAGAGAAAATCCTTTGTGACGGACCAAAGAGTATAACGAGCTCTGTATCACTTGCAGCTTTCTTTCCCAGTGTACTTGATCCCTGTACAGCTTCTCTCTCCAGGGGTGCGCGCTCCATCTTCGTCTTAGGCGGACTGTTTTTCTGGCCAGGAGTAGACCACAGTGTCTATAGCACTGGCCGCTCCTGTATCCACTGACAGAGCTCCACAGTCCACCGACACGAAAAATATTCAGTCGTCTCGTTTGATGAGTGCAAGATTTCATCGCGCCTGCATCGATTCAGTGGGGTTCTCACCACCTTCAGATAGCTCGGTTAATCTGGACACGTGCAGTGAATCTCGCAACCTGTTGTGTCTCCATGATGTGAGTTGCACTTTTCTGGTCGTCTGTAGTCGACATTCTGATTTTCTTGTTTAATTTTTAACAGGATCTGCGTTCTTTTCATACCTCACAATTCTACCGGTTCTTTAGTTCTTTTCATATTCACCTTCATATCATTGAACCACCTTGGTGCACTGAGCGATAAGATTGGCACGTAAATTTCGTCGTGGTATGCAACTAGTGTTCATTCATCTTTTGCTCATAACCAGCGTTTTTATTGGTTATCTCATTACTTACAACCTTCTGTTTACTAGTGTTTTGTCGCATGGGCAACATTTTCCTGGTGACTACAGAAACGTCATTTTTGGAAAGTCCAGTGGTGGTCCACCGCCTGTGTGGCTATCTTGCTTTTCTTCGTGACGCACCAAATCTTCCTCATTGTTGGCCAGCCTAAACTGTTATTATTGATTTAACGGTCAGATTTTTTGGACGAAACATTCACCGTGTGCAGTGGCCTGGTTTCTGGTTTCGTTTTCAGTTTTATGAACTGTGTTACTTAAACATCCCAGTGTTCTTTTAACACCGTGCATTTTTCTGCCCATTTGTTTCATGCGCTTGAAGTTATCACGTGAAACCACAGATTAGGATGTATGTGTCCTTGCTACTACTGTTGTTTGGTTTCAGAATGAACCTATTTATTCATCGTATCATTCGACCCATAATAGTTGACCAGGTTGATTTAAAGTAATGCGCCGATCTACTTGGCGTTGTTTATCACTTCCACCAAAACTGGTCCGTCGTTCATACTTGATTAAGGAGCTTAGTCACCTCAATCACGCCCCACTGATCGGATCCGAGGTTATGCAGCTCCGAAGACGCTTGCTGAACACCCGAATCAGATGGTTCACAGCCATAATGCTAGCAAACTATACGTCGGCAGCGGTAGCTAACGTTATCACTAAATGCTGATAAGCAGAGTCTGGTCCGTGGGTTTAGTGAGTGGTGGGTGGATGCAGAAAGCGGCAGATTTTTGTGGGCTGGTTTCTCCAGACGAAAACTCTGTGCACAGAGGGGATAGTTACACGTTGTAAGTTTTTCTGATTATGCAGTAGGGTTGAAATTGGGAACAACCGCATGCATACCAGTACTTTACATGTGTCTGCGTGTGGATGAATGCGTATGGCTAGATGCGGGCTATCTGACAGACATACATACACAGGTGACTTCTTGCGGGAGAGTACGCCAGGGAACGGGCTGAGTACTGGATAGGCGGCTCACATGACTTTTGAACTCGGCCACTGCTACAGCACTCAAGAAATGTTCTAACAGAGTTCAGGCTTTGCACGCCCAGACCGAGAAGAAGGTGCGCCTAAAGTAAAGTCTGTCGTATCGACCGATTAATTTCAAAGAGTGAGCCCTCAGCGACCTAGTATTCGTAGGAGTAAGAAGGAGTCTGTACAGGTGGTTTAGGATCCTCAGAACGGTAAACGCCAGTGTTGGGTTGCCTTTCCCTCCGAGATATGCCGCGGAGAACAGATCTAGTTCGTGAGGCCGCTCAAAGTGAAGCTCTGCGATCAATCCACCGGCCGTTTTCGTCGCATGCCTCCGAAAATTTCCCTAAGTTAGTTTGTTTCCGTAGAAGTGGAGACTAAATGAGGGTCCACTGTTCAAGGTGAGAAAGAATAAAGCTGTTGTAAAGATTTCTGCAAAAGGATCGCTCTAATTCTCCGACCAGACAATCGGAGGGGTTAGTGCGCCATTAGCTTTCTTGGCGTTTGCCTCAGTAAAGAGAGAATTCGAGAAGTTTTGTGACACAACAGTGCTAATGTCTTTTTCTGTCTCCGTGGCCTGGGGCGATACTGTGCCGATGGACCAAAATAAATCATGCTTACATCTGATGTGCTTTACACTTTGCACCCGCTGACAATGAACTCGTTGAAGTCCGTTTTGGACTATTTGTAACAGCCCGTAGGCTGCCCACGTCAGAGATATCACGAACAACACATCAGATTTTATCATCGACGAACGACAATTATGGGGATTGTGCTTCAGGCGACAGGTCGTTGGTGCAGACAGAGTAAAGTAGTGGTTCCAGGATGGGACCCCGTGGGACCCCGCTGAGGTTAAGTCTGGCAGAGAACATGCAGGAACTCATCCGCACATGATAGGGATCACAACGGTGGAACTTGCCAATCAAAATAGAATGCTTCAAACGATCATATATACTTGGCGAGGTCAAGGTAAATAACATCAGCCTCCTCTGCTATGTCGGCAGCAAAGGTGTGCTCGCCCAAATTTAGTGGTAAATTCGCAGTACATGACCGCTCGCGAAGGAATCTGTGTTGCTCGCCGCGGAAGAAGGCTGGTTATAACATATGTCTAGATAGTGAGTCGTAGATTAATCCCGCAAGGATCTTAGGCACACAGGACAGGAAGTCAATCGGACGATAGATGTAGCGCTGGTTGCGCTCTCCACCTTTGCGGACGGGAGTGATGTTTGCTTATTTCTACCTTTTGGACACCGGTTCTGCTAAACAATCTGTGCAAACAAGATGCTTAGCTGGATGGATAACTGTGCAACCCCACGACTAGTGATTAAGGGAGATATGCAGCCTGGTTTACGAGGTGTAAATTCAGACACCTGAAATTTTGCTCCACCAACCACTGGACGTCCAAGATCAACATGTCAGCACATGGTATTGGGGGTCTGTCGCCGCAAAATCTCGCCTAAGCAGCATCACATAGCTGTGCGTCCTCAGCAGGAAGTAGGGTCGGGATGTTGAAGATGCACACGGTTTGGGAGACTCGGGTGTTGTCCCATCACTCATGTAATCGTCCAACTTAAAGAGCCTAAAACACCCCGCCAACAATTTTCGGTATTGCCCACGTGGATCTATAATCCAAACGCCTGCCGTTTGCCCGCTGATACCCATGTGGGGATCACTCGGACCCAACCACATGGTGTTATGACGGCTGACGCTGAATCTAATTTCTACTACTTTCAAACATATTATTAACCGCTTGCCCACGATGTAATTAAATACCTCTCACTTCAAGGTAACTGCTGCAACCATAATGCCACGTCAGTGATTATTTATCTAATACGCCACCGCCTGGTACATGGGGTGTCGAATAAATTCAACAGAAAATGATATAATATGTATTGAGCACGATTACTGTTAGGTTGTTACTAACCCCATTTGTTAACCAAATTGTCAGTCTCAAACAGTTCGTCGACGTCTTATAATACCCCAGAGACGGACGTTTTTACGACCAATATTAGCCGTGTGAAGTTTAATTTGACTTGATCAACGTCGTGGGAACTGTCTCTGAGCGCAACAACAGTGTTTTCTATAGACTATGACTCACTCTTTAGCAGTGCCTCCTAGCATGAAGATGCTGCTATTTTACGTGATTTTACTCAATCGTGATATACTTCCGCCCCGATTCCTCGCGAATACGTTGGAGACCTTATCCTTTTATGTACATGAAGCATAAGATTTGGATCCATAGGACCTCAGTTTAAGTAAGTCGACGGTGCAGATATGGACAGTCTTTTAAGTTCAACGCTAGTCAACATTTTTTAGGAGTGATAGAATGAGCAAATTCAGGTCATGTTGATTCAATTGTAATTTATGAGCGCTACGTTATGACTGATCGCAAAGCTAGTTCCTTGCTCAATGGTTCGCACACCCAGGTTTCCTCAGCTCTATACTAACACGATTCAGAAGTTGTAATGAGAAAAGCGGTGAGATCAAGCGGGCTTCAAAGCGCGGGTAACTCGAAATTTGTTTCAAATTTGCTCGCTGTCATTGTCTTTTCATATTTTTGTCCTATTGGTGCTTTGTGCATCATAAATTTACTTACGATTACTGTTATTCGTTAGCGAATAACGTAAACATTTCGTTCCGTATCAAATTACCTGCTCCACAGTATCTATATCCGTTTTATATTGTACCGTTTAACGCACCTATTTGGTCGATTGATATCTGAGCAAATATCTGTTCAGTTCCACTATTTACTAGCCTTGAACTCTGCTCCGCTTGCCTGCCGTTTCGTTTTATATAATGCTAACGCTTACGTTTTACTTCACAATGACACGCGCGAGGTCCATCAGTATCAGTGGTTCAGAAATATCGAGTGTATGTGGCCGTTTCGGCTGTCACAAGACTGTTCAGAACGGTATGCAGTGCCGGACGTGGCTACACAGGTACCACGCTAAGTGCACCGGCCTCAACGAGGACCAGTACATTCTGCTGGCTTCGTCGAAAAAGCCATTCATCTGCATGAGCTGCGTTTATCGTGAAGGTTGCATTTTATTCGGGACTGTATCCGTTCCGCCACCCGCCATTGCCAGTGAGCAGAAACATAACTCGCTAAGGTGCAGTTGCAAGAAGTCTGGAGACGTTAATGTAATGCACATGGCCACAGTTGGAAAAGCTGTGGTTGGTACTCAGACGACTTCACCATATATCAGGTCAGAACTGAACTCACTGAACGAGTATATTGCTGTCGCCCTACCAGGTGTGGCGGCTGCTCGTAAGGGAGTGGGTTTATTCACCGCTCAGATTGTGGAAGCTGCAACAAATCTGAGAAACAGGACACTCCGGGAGAGGAGGCTCGTTTTGCGGGGACGATTCCCGACCACACCCTCTCCAAGTGAACAAGCAAGATCGGTGTTAAACACCGCATTCCCTCCAGAATTGACAAGCTCAGTTTATACCAGCAGACTTCTTTCAAAAGCTACCAAGAAGTCACTTGGACTTCTTGTGAAGTTACCCGCGAAGATCAGTACTGGGGAAGTACTGGACAAGACAGTTCAGTTAGAGAAAAGTCATACAATTTCAAAAGGTGTCTCACTGGATCGCTCACTGAAGGAGCGGCAGAAACTCTCTCAGCTTGATGAAACAAAGTCACGCATTAACGCTGACTCTGAACTTCAGTCTGACGTGAGGGTCCTTATTCCCAATCTTACGTTGGGGCCAGCGCCCCGGAAGGGATCCACCCATATGATCACACCCACAACAAAGACGGCTGTCTCCATCCCCCTGGATGACCAATCGTAGCTGGGGCTGCACGGGTGGGAAACAGTAGCTCCCAAAGTGGCCACAGAGCAACAGTCTTGCTCTAAACCCCCACCCATGAGACCTCCAAAACGTTCTATCGAAACTTACTTTATTCCTAAGCTATACAACACAATGAGTCTGTTTGGGTCACCTCCAACCTTTAGAAAGGCTCATTCCAGCCGCATTTTCCTCTTCCTTCTCACGGCCATCTCCTCCTAAGTTCTCTTCTAACCAGAAACCGCACTCAAATTTTCAAAGGTGCAAAACTGCAAACCACCCTCCGATACCTCAAAAAGTGAGGGAGGACCACAGGCCGTCAACCTTGAGCGACCAGAAACCGAAGAAGCATCCCACAGGAACGCTTACATAGGCTCAGGCGGTGAAGAAACGGCCGCAACCCACCAAGAGAATTCAGGAAACTCTGAAACCATCTACACACTCCCTCTCACTACTAGGATTGCTTTCTCAGGCTCTTCCTTGCTCTCTTCAGTTTCTTTTTCACCCATTCAAATGTGGAGGTAGCCCTCAAATGCGTATACACTAAATGTCTGTCTTTTAAACGAACTACCTGAAATCAGACAGTTGATGCACGACTCTCGCCCACACATTGTTGCTTTAACAGAAACCTGGCTTTCCACAGATATCAGTGATAACAAACTGCCTTTTCCTGGATACTCACTGTACCAAACAGACTCCTCTCGTGTACGCATGGGAGGCTGTGCTGTTTTTCTAAGCCAGAAGCTGCCAGTACCAACTCTCAAAGAGGAATTCACCTCCTCAGAGAAGTGTGACGGACTGTGGTTTAAACTCCAGCTTCGTAGTCGTGACACGCTCCTTGTCGGTGTTATTTACTGATCACCGCTTTGTGGCGCATCTGACGACTGGGCCATTCTTGCCGGCCTAGATCATCTCCCGTCTACACGACGTTTCTCCCATCTTCTCATTATGGGTGACTTCAACGCACCCAAACTCAACTATGTTGCTGCTTCTCATGAGGACTCTGACTGTGGCTTCTC
>LUCH01001049.1:127850-161564 GCA_013368495.1 Paragonimus heterotremus
CTTTTGAGTGTAACTGTTTTTCGTCTAACTGCTCCCCTTTGGCCTGTCTGACAAGGTTGTACCTGGAAGGACCGGAGTCCTAGTCAACATAGCCCGCCGGATCAAAACACTACACAAGTCCGACCACCTCGACAAGGTAGCAGTATAGGTCGGGAGAAGAGTTCGGGTCTTCGTTTTATGCTGTCATAATTGGTACAGGTAGGCTAACGCTCTTCAGACCTTTGGAATCCGACTGTTGGTCGTTTCGCTCATATCTGCATCAACACTCATGCAATAATCTGGATATATAAAACTATGCCCTGAGATATGGAGTTACTTAATAGCCTTACGCATGAGATACTCTATACCCCATGATCACTCATGAAGATCGGTGGCGATAATCAGCTGAGTTGGTCATTGTTTCGAAGGATGCACAACATGCTAGGTAAATAACTGGTGTGGCAAACTATCCGTATGTTTCGTTCTAGTTAATTAATTCATTGAAAGCTGTGGCTTTTTTCAGCATTCAGTAATCAATGTACAGCCTGAAGCTTACGTTATCTTGCCAATGGAGATACGTAACGTAAACAGGCAAAGGGGTACAGGTGAGATTTGCAGCCTACACAATAGTTAAAAAGCTATTATGCGTATTCAGTGATTCGGCTTAAACAGTGAGAAGTAAAACGCACTTAGTTGGAATATGCGCCAGATGTTCGTTTTGAGTATACTACTCTATCCAACAAAAACATTTTCCATAGGAAGCAAAAGTGTTTCTTTTTGCGGAAGGGGACATTTCAAATTCGTGCAATTCGATCGATGTAAATTCAATACAGTGATTGAGAGCAGCCAACATAGACGTTTTTACTGGAATTTGTGCAAGATTGTTATTGATTTGTTAAAGTACGGTTATCGGTTACCAGCATTCTATCCATTAAGGTAGAAGAACGTTCAATGTCGTTCAGACGCCTGTTCTGTCTCCGAATACATCCAATGCACGCAGTAATTATCAGAGTCAGACATCAGTCTTGTTCAATCCTCCCTTGGGTTAGGCGGGGCAAGTGGGCTGGACTCTTGAGTCTTTCGCTCCTGAAAGAACCATACCTTATAACGTCTCGCAGGTTAAACTTTTGAGTCATAGACTGGGGGTGAGATCCCTCAATCCAAAACCCCTCCGCGACATAAACGATCGCGAAGTATCTGAAGTTATTGGTCTCCCGACAGTGACCTGATTCGTCCACCACCACCTTCTGGTTCTATGTTTATCCCAATTTTTCTACCTTTTCGGCGACATCTGGCGATATTTATTTTCTAAAGCAAAAACACTTGCTAAATGTTGACGCGTTTTACGATGCCCCAGTCGACCCATTGAAGCAGACCAAACAATCTGACTACATCATACTAACCGAGGAATTGAATGCTCAACTTTTTTTTCTCCATTCGTGAAGCGGCTAGATGCTACGTTTGACTTCTAGGCACGGCATCTCAGTTGTAGACACAACTTCATGGAATAGCGGTCAGCGACAGATTGTGCCACTCCGTTGAATACAGAACGTCATAGACATTTTGGAGAAACCATCTGGACTCAGATCACGCTGTTGTTTGTGCTCTTCTTGTTTTATCATTTGTTCAGAGATCATGCACTCGTAAATGCAGAATAATGAACTGACATTCGAGCGAAGAGAATGTGAAACAAGCTTATCCGGAGGCACTGGCGACCGGATTGCTCAGTTCATGTCAGATAGGAGGGCCAAGTGAACACAGTAGTTGTGAAAGGTTACTGGGAAGAGGTAGGTTCTGAAGGAGTTGTGCGTTTGCGACAGAGTTGGATCTCCGGAACTGTCTTCTTAACAAAGTTCCAGATCGCCGTATGCTCACTAGGCAAATAGAGTGATAGTTCATGGACAACTGTCTTCTGTTTTTCACTTCTGATGTTCGCCAGAAGCGTGTGATCCTGACATTGAGTTAGCCGACGTGAAGTATTTCATTGATGTTTGTTTCAGCCACTACCGAAGTTATGCACGCTGTGCTGAATAAGGTAAATTCCCATGTTAGTTTGAATGAACTGTTGTTCACATCTCCAAAGTGCAAAATGCTACTGTGAAACTGAGTCGTTCCCATATTCTGTTGCTTGTGGTTCGCTTGAGACCTTTTTCGGTTTCACATATTTCGGTGGTGGCACTATTCCGGCAGTTTGTACTAGGCTGATGAAGTACCGGCTAAGATAACAAAGACATGTTACCTTATCTAACGTGCGTCGTCTGTGACATTGAAAAGACACCTGTCCGTCATTGGAATAGAAAGTATTTAATACTGTTGTACGTTATGTTCTGCTCTGTGGTTCGGAAACGTGGCCTGTTCGCGAAGGCGATATCATCAAACCTACTGTATTTGAGCATCGTTGTCTGCACCAGTTAGCTTATATCAGTTATGGTGATTGCATGAGCAATGCGGCCATTCGGCGTCGTTTGTTTGAGAACGCCTGGCAAACGTGATCAGCTAATCAACTAGCCAGATTACACAGCTTACAATGATTGGGTCACGCACTCCTCTTGTCAACTGAGCGTTTATCGCCCGGCCTGTTATACATTGAGACCATCGCCGACAGTTAAGTAAAACGACGTGATGGTCTAACGTCGACGTGGTTATGAAATATGAAGACCCTAACTGTTCTATTGACTATGATGAATAGGTTTCGCCTACCTGGTTGGAATTCTCGTGATAATTCAAGTAGTTGGTTAGAAACACCTTCTGAAGTGACACTGTGCCGTAATCAATGACTTGTCTACTTTCATATTATTTCTAGTTCCCCCACGTAACCATGTTTAACCTTTTCGATCATTTTTCTTCCTAGTTTATTTCACATCAGTGTTGTGGTGATCTGGAGTTCGAATTACAGTAACTTCTGATCATTCTCATAGCCGGTATGAATGGAAACACTATGAATAAAGTTAGGTTTTTCGCTATTAAGTGGTTTTGGTTTAGAGCTTATTACGTCCATCACGTAACCAGCGTGCAGTGACGTGGAATCACTTTCGAACAAAGAACCATATCATTTGTAGGTGGTTCAAGATAAGTGGGTCACCGTTGCGCGGTTCTTATCCCTTTTAGCATGACCGTTTACGTTTCTCTGTTCCGTTTTGTTTACCGGGTATGGCACCAATCACTAAGGCAATATGATGTGTGATTCGATGTTTTCGTTTGCTTGAATCGTCTTTACCTTAGCACTGACAAAAAACAACTGTCTTTTTCGCGGAACCATGATGCACGCTGTAGCCGATCCACTACATTTATAGGCTCTCTACTTGTTCGGGAACATTTAGGAGCATTACTCTTGCGGAAGTTGTTTTGCTTTAATGTTGCGCCTTACAGTCGCTGAGAAACCAAGCGAGATTTTGCCTGTCAGGCTCGATATATTGTTTCTTCTTGAGGAAGACTGAACTGGTTGTTCAAAAAGCATTTCGTGTATGCTTGTGGGATGTTTCTTCAAACGCTGCACAAAAAAGTTTCGTATCTCCTAGAAGTGTATCTGGGCCTGGAGTTCCTTTCCTGACTAGGCTCTGTTCTAATGTTGAACGGCATGCACTGAGGATACCTGAAAACGCAGTATATGAGAGGCGTACAAAACCGACTACCATTTACGAGTTTGAATAGGTATATATGTTACAGAACCGGTGCTGCGACATGCAGGACGTTTCGGCGGTTGCCCTCGTTGTTTGAGAACAATTTCAGCGCCGGCTGAATCGATCTGTTCTTGTAAGAGGACAAGTCAGGAGAGTCCGTCCGGAATCCATGTCATGCGTTCGTGTTGTCGTGGCTCGAAGTTTTTCAAAATCGCAGGTAACCACCGAAACATTGTTTTTTTTTTAGAGAATAAAGCGTATGTGCACATATTATCCTAACCACTATACTCATCGGATCTCATGTTGATGTGACATGCGGAATTGATTGGATCAGGGTTAGCTAACGTCAGAACACTGGTCGCCCATCACGATCGACAGGAATAAACTAGAATCATAAAACGCCCCCTCATCATCCCAACACAATCCAGTTTAGTTGCTAAGGCTTGTTCATGATCCCACGGTTGGTCTCTTGTCGGCCGTAGATGGCAATCACAGATTTATTGGGTTTTAGTTGTTAGGAGGTAAGTTAGACACCCTTCTGAACCGGAAACGAGTTATTCCGATGCTAATAATCTTCTCGTGTAATGTCAATCAGTTGATCGATTCTCAAGGTGGTTTGACAGGTTATCGGTGTATGAATGCTGGACTTGTCGAAACATTAGATCGCCGAAAGGGGAAACGGGATGGGAACACGTCTGAGAAGGTTGATCTTCCGATACGGAATGTTTGGTGATTATTGACATTCTTCTTAAAGTGTTCGCTAGTGAACGTTGTCCACTGCTTAGACACAGTTGTTAAAAATGACGGTAACCAATCTTTTTACTTTCAGAGCATCCTTGTACGTGTTGAGACCCTTCTGCTCCTCCACAGTCTAAGATGCAGTTGACAATACGGCTCCACCTCTGGTCATAATATTCTGGGCCTCTTGGACTGCGGACCCTCTTTAGACTGGCCGGTTCGCTATAAATGAAGTCTCTTCGAGCATGTATAGGACTGTTTAAGACGAAAATCGGTTACTTTGCATTGTTATGCGATTGAGCAAACCAGAATGTCATTGTGGTATGACTTGGAACAAAACACCGGTCTTCCTTATTTGATTAAAAGCCAGCCATGAGTGGCTGATGAGGTGACTGTCAGATACAATATGGGATATTGCATGTACATGTTTATTAATTAAGAATGTGCTGATTGTTTTTGTTGCGTTTTTCATTTTTATTACATCACTATAACGTAAAACTGAGAGAAGCATTTACCGTAGTACGTGCCACAATGTGTCTCAACGTTACATCGATGACCGGTGACTCCGTGTACAATGATTTTTATGTATGCTTTAAACTATGATCTTAGTGATTCTCATTACTATTCCATTAATTTAAGGGCACTTTTTGACTTAGCTTGCAAATACATTTAATATTGTGGAGTCTGTATATTGTTTACTTTCTTCCTTCCCGTTTTTATCCTCCGTACACACGTGATCTTACTAGTCTTACTAACTGACATCTAAAGAACTAATCGACGTATGTTTGGCTTGGCTGTGAATACCCATTTCGTTACGTTGCCTCGGTACCCGTAGAAGGATGGGCAAATTTGGTATGTAGACGTTCTAGGTTCTCGGCTGCTCTCCAAATTAGGTAGTTAGCTTGAAAATATGTTACATCGTGTTAAGTCTGCAATTTCTTGTGTTATCTCCGAAAACTGCATGTTTTTTTATTTACCTATTTGCACATTTCTTAATGAGATTTAGTCGCATATCTTTAACTTACCCTACCGGTTCATGTGATCTTTCTGTCATTCCTTACTTAACACGATTTCTGGTCAACCTTCATATTTTTATACGTGAATTTGACCCTGAAACTTTTTGAAATACATACGGTAATTTCTGACTTCATTTAATGTGTACCAATTTGCCCCATTCTTTTGAATTCCACTAAACCAACATTTCATTGTCTTGTCTGCCCAGGACGTGTTAAAAGTACCCGCAAACGCGTATGCACCTCCACCTTACTTTTGCCCGAGCGATACCGGAAAACCGACAGCTGCGGCTAAAACTGACTCTGAGATTGATCCGACAGCCAACTCCACCACCACCACCAACAACAACAGCGGCGACGGATCCGCTCATGGAAATCGTTCATGATGATTCACTTGTTTACGAACCAACGCGTTTCATCCCATTTATTTTCTCTCCTTCCTATCTCAGTTCCTGTACTCCCCGCGTTGTGATTGTGCGCACATTTCCACATGCATCTCGTCACGGTCCTTGCTGCTAATTCTGTGCTGTTGTTCACTACTGTCGCGTCCCGTATTCCCTTCGGAACTGGGAGCCTTTCTCCTCTATCTTGCTGCTTAACCACTGTTGATCGTTTGATGGTCACCGTGGTGTGACACTTTCCATTTCGTTTACAACCAGGTCGCAACCAACACTGCCACATTTTCGTTATGCACCTGCATAATCTCTTCTGCCGTCCGCTTCGCTATATAGTGGATCCCTTGCCTGATTGTTTAGACTATGTTGTGTCATTCTGTGTTATCTACTCGGATCCTCCAGTCATCCACAATTTTTATCCAGATTAATGTAAGCTCATAGAAAGTTGCTAGCCGTTCTTGTGTTGTCATTATTTGCACTAAAAACCAGTCCGTGATGATGGGGCTTAGGACGGTTAAGTCATTCAGGTGGTGCACCGCATAGTCGATCACACGTTTTGCTGTTCTCAAACTGTGTGAAACACATCGGCCTCCTTATCTCATGTTGTTAATAGTTCCGTTTAGTTTTCGTTACACTTCATATGTAACGCCTGCTTTCCATGGAAACTTGCATACGAAGCTTTCCGTACCAGCTGAACATCGGTACAAGTGGAGTGAAGAACCCCTTGCTATACGAGAATTGTCATCATCTAAGTGATCAATGGAGTACGTAGGAATTGACGAAAGGCACAGTGCAGACGAGCCCGTTGCTACTTTGTATTGTTTTCCTTACAAGCGCTTAGAGTCACCGAGATCGGTCTCTTTTTTCCGTTCTCGATACTTGGTGCAAACTCTTATTCCTAATATGTCAACTATTACTCGTTTGCTTGTTTCCCTGATTTATTCTCTCGAATTAATGTTGGGGGTGTGCTAACGATTAGTCTCCAGATTAGCCCTTACTCTCTATGTTAAATTTTGTGTGGGTATCCTGTAGCCAAGTTTCTCGTCATTGGTGGTCACTTGGTTTTGTGATCTTCCTCATCAGATAAAGCCATTTCGATGAAATCGTCGAGTTTCTTACATTCGGGCTTCTGGAACAAATCCTGTTTATGTGTTGCTTCCCCCAAGTTGATTGGTAATTGAATATGGGATTGGAATCCGGTTGATACTCCAAACGATTTGCTAGTCTCACCTATATTTGGGGAATTAACAGAATGTCGCCTATGCATTTGTGGTGAGCCATGACCGCTTTGTTTTAGAGACTCTCACGAGTTTTACCAACTTGTGTTGTGTCACCGTACCAATTTGTGGTGTTATTAACGTGGTGTCCGCGTGAATGTTGAGGATACGTTGTGAATGTCCTCACATAGATAGCTGTCGATCCACGGTTTCTGATGAGCGTGTTTGGTCTATTTTGTTGAACGACTGGGGGTGCTCAACACGAAAACAATACATACACAGTCGATGTTTAACCGTCGTCATCTCGCCGTTGTCTGTGTGAAATACGTCTCAGTGAGTCGAAAAAGCTTCACTTTCGCAATCGGTGATTAAACTGACACAACTTCAGTCTACATTCGTTGGACAGCCTACTTCATATGGTGATGGATCACCTACTACCCCACCGATTGTTAGATGCGGCCGATGACAGATGGTGAAGTTCAGCAGAGAATCAAGTGGTGACATAATTATGGGGCATAAAGCCTTGTTCATTCCACTGAGTGTTGTTTAGAGGTGTCTACTACATTGGAAGTAGTGGAAGCGCCGGCACCTTTGATCGAAAACGCTTTGAAACACGATGAGATACCACCATCAACAGCGCGTGCCTGTGTCTATACGATTCTCGGTTATTCTTTTGAGCTTCCTTGTTTGTTCGTCTCGTTTTGTTTACTTCCATCAGGATCACCAGCATCAGTTCTGGCCACAGTGCACATGGGTATGACGAAACACTGCAGATATGTTTGTCCGGCACCTGTGTTCTTATTGAAACCTGTAGGCATCAGCGGCGTTTTCATGCCTCGTTTTTGGCTTTCATTCCAGGAACGGACAATTTTAGTGCCGTGTGTATGGCATTGTGAATACCGTCTAGTTCTAGCGTATTGATCGTCTTGAAACGCAGTTCACGTCGTTCAGTTAATCAGAACTGAGAGGTGGCATACGTTGCGGGATATCGACATTTCGTTTACTCTCTTTAGCTCCTTATTTAGAACAATCAATTCAAACACAAGTATGGTGCGACTGATGTGCAACTGGACAGGTAAAATGTTACGGGTCAGGGAGTCACCATCAAGCAAAAAGATAGAGTCAATCTGTTTTTTGACTCATTCGGTGTCTGATAAACAGGACTTCATCGTTCAGTTGTACGCCACTTGCATCACGTTTATGTTTGAGCTGAGTTTTAACGAAGTGGCCAGAGACTGAACGAAATGTCGGTATCGCTGCACATATCTTCTCTCTGTTTTGATGAAAATGGCACTTCTTGTTTGTCATCTTGTATGTAGGCTTCCTCACGCTTAGTGAAGACGAGTTGCAGACGTACCTCCTAATTGTTGACCTTCCATGAGTTGCTCTGACCGCGTGACCCTGTTTCGCTTGGTTTTGTTGGATGATTCCCGAAGTATCCTCATGGTGCCTGTTAGACCATGTGTTGCACATCGTGTATGGTCATCCTGGATTTTGTATAAAAGTGCTTTGTGTGTTAGGCGCATTGTATGCATTTTTTGTCTGACAAATGTTTTCTTCGTCGAGTAGTTTTTATCCAATCCATCTATCGCAGTTTCCTTTAATTGAGTTTATTGAACTTTATTGAAGTTTGCTAGTCTGATTTGGTCCTTCAGTTCTCCGATTACGCCTAAAATTAAACTTTTGTGTTCCGTTATCGACATTGATAGCAGTACACAGATTACATGATAATAAGCCTTATTCTATTTAACAGATTCGAAGGCTGTTTGTCTCGTTTGGCACACTACAGCTTTTGACAGTATCGATGTTCACTATAGTGTTTCTTCGTAGATTAAAATCCCCCAGAGACCTTATCATTATTGAGGAATTCTCTCCGACACTAACGCATACTGATTGGTCTCAACAGTTCGTCTCTCTTAAGAGCCGTTTTCAAAGACTTGAGAGGGGGTTTGTTCGTCGTTGTCTTTATTCACCATGCTTGAAGTACTCCCTCATCATGGTGTCAACGGGGATTTGCGTTAATTCAGAATATCGCCACCGTGCACCTGCGACTTATTGTTGCTTACACTCCTAAGTATCCACAGTGGTTCATTCATCAGGCTCGCCCACTTTACTCGACGTTAATTTTTGTGAGGGTTCCTGCATGTGTTCGTGCGATCGGTTTTGTCCACGGATGGCGCGATTGTCAAAAAGTTACCAGGACATTCACGACTTGCTTTCGAGATTCTTGTACCTGAGCTAAAGCAAAGAGATGTCAACTGAATCTCTCCTCGAAGAGACTGCGGTCGCGTTTTCCGATTGGGCTAACGAATTAGTGGTTGTCAAAATAGCCACCAAGCACCATGAAGCCTACTTATTCATTGACGTTGCAAGTTGTTCAACTCCCGAGCTTCGAACACGTAGTAGCCCAACAGCGTACTGTTATCAGTCTGCCGTGCATTTGGCAACCGTTTACACATCAGACCGTTTGCATGAGCTAGCCTACGTAGTCGGGACTTGTGCATGCACACAAGTCACTTCTGGGTAGTGTTGCAATTACAATGCTAATATCCAACAACGACTGTACATCGACCACGCCCAGCAAACTGTTGACTTTTTTTACACATCTTGATATTGTTTGCTCAGTAGTTTAGTTTTGGGGACGGCATTGTGCCATTATGTAACTTAGCCTATGGTAACGGTAAGTTCACTAGAGGGTCGAATAGGAACAGGTATATGAAACCTCTTGATGTTTTAGCATAGAAAGAAGAGATGGCTCAGTCCAACGAAAAGGTGTGCAGGAAACAGACTTAGTGTGATCGGTTCATTCACGATTTTATCCGTTTAATCAAAAGGGAAACTGCATGAGATGGAGACGGTTGAGTTGAGACCTAAGTCACTCTCTGTGAATAAGAACTGCTATTATTAATCTCCTTTTCAAGGAAGGTCCTACGACTGAGGTTATTAAAAGAAAACTGAGAACGATAGTTGAAACAACTTACCTTGCAGCCCACTTGTGCGTGAGCCTCCGCCCAACCCCGGTTAACATGTCAACTGGAAGACAAGTCCTCGCGTTCTACGACCAGCCGTTGTGTGTACTTGTTTGTTCGCTCGCATCGAACTTCACAAACTGAACGTACTACATAGTGATTGACAGAGTATGTGAACATCATACGTAGTTTAGCCAAAACGGTTTCAAGCGCCATTGTTGTCAGTAAGAAAGACGCATTTCAGATTGTATACCGAGTGTTAGAAAATCGTTCCGAAATGATGAGGTTCCGAATGTTGGCCTCTACTGAGGCCACTGGTGTCTGGTTGGTCAAACTTTGACCTTTCTGAAGAGTTGGTGCGCGTAGCTTCTCCTCTAGCCCACGATCAATTAAACTAAGTGAACAATGAGCAGCTGTTATCAAAACATCATGCCTGTTAGCAGGATTTCCCATTCATCCTGGTTACTGATTTCATATTTATTGTTGTGACTAGCTTAACCAAACACAAAAGCAGCCTCATTTTTGTAGTTATTCTCTCGTGTCTCCAAAGGAGTTAAATGACGCGAGCGCCCAGTATTATTTTTGTTGTTTAGGGTATTATCAACCGCCTACTTAAGCTCACTTACTAAGCATGTCTTACAATCACTCAAGTATGCTTCCACTCAAGGCTTCCTTCAACATCTCCCGCAATGTGTTTATGCGCATTGACTGAGGAGTCTTTGTTCGTTCTTGTCATCCATAACTAATGTGAGGACAACGGGTAAGCTCAACCGAACCTCTTGACCCTTACAGTGCTAATCACGCAGTGTATTTAAACCATGGAGACCAAAATTACAAGATTCTTGCTTATTCTCGTTGGATTTATTGATTCGATTGGACCATTTACAACTCACGTACTGGTTTGCTGTCGGCACTCCGTCCGAGCATTCAGAATTAAGAAAGGACTATTTGATTCTATCCATTAGCAGCCTAGGTCTCGATCCGGAAAGGTGGCGGAAAAATTGCAATATCCGGAAGCCATAACCTTTTGTACTATTCATTTATGAATACCATATTGAGCATAGACATTTCTGGTAGTTAAGCACCTTCTCTTTTGTATTTCTTAGCTATAGCTTGATCTTTTGCTCATAGTTCTCTGGCATTTACACATCAACTCAATGATCTACGCTCCACGACAAAATTATGGGTGCATTCCAACATTCTTTTGTATTGGCTAAGACTTGGTTTTTTCCTCACAGTTTTATGGCAGCACCAACCACTAATGTATTTTTGTCTATGGATGATGATGACGATGATATTTACGGTCAAGGTCCTCTCTGATCTTGCCCATACTCTCGAATTTTCTCGGTTTACACATCTTTAACACGCTAAGAGCACAGGCTGTTGTTTATACCTACGAGATCGCGTGGCAACTCGGTAACTCCCTATTTTACCTGTTCATTAGCTGACCGTAATTCACTTTCTAAATACTTATCTGATTAATGCCTTCACCCACGCTTAAAACTCACCCTTCAGATGCACACAGCGTTCGAGTTGATTGTGTATACTCTTATGCTCGATTGAGTCTGCGATGTGAATGACGTGAAAGTTACGACTTATTGTACCCAGTCGCACGTTGATCGCCTGCTGATCGGTAAGTGTAGAAGCCTATTTTCAGTTGTACATATAAGTGAATCAGTAAGGATGATCGGAACTCGTGTTCTGTAATGTGATCGGATGTTCTTGTCAACGGATTATGGGAACTTAGAGGAGCTTATAGATATGGGTTTCAACACGAGGACGGTTGACTTGCATAGCCTCCGAAATTTTGATTAACTGACGTCCTCTCCAGTTGATCAGTTGCTGGCACTATTTTTGAGTTACAGGAGGATATATTGCTTATCAGTAAGTCGTGGCTAAGACAAACTAATAAACGCCCACGCAACTCATTTTTATCGTAGAACCCACACTTCATACGTGGTACGCGAACTATGTCTAGGGTTATTAGTTACCTGAGGTGCTCACTTTCCGCATAACTGTGTGACAGTACATAACACCGTTTGATAAACGAGCTTCGGTATTTACTCACAAGTGGAGGAAAACATTCAACTGGACGTGAACTACTCATGGGACCGGTTTGAACAAACACTGCGAATCAACATTTTTGGAATTTAGTATGAAGTGTATTCAAGTTATCTGTTAAAGTGATATGATTTCCTGCCCAAATGATAAAAAGTCAAAGTTATGTGGACGATTTTGACAAGTTGTTTGGTAGTTTCTGCCTGCACAATGATAAATGAATAATCAAAACTAATCAATGGCAGTAACGGGAGAACTGTTCGTTAACTGGTTTAGCCCTCTGCATGAGGTGAGCTGGATACGGTGGGTGGGATGTCTCTGCTTGACATTCCGCACTGAAGCCAGCCGAACAAATGTCTAGTAGAAGCATATGATGCACGATTATATAAATCCAAATGCTAATGGATAATCGGCTTGTGATGGGGGACCTTTCGCTCCCGTCAGGCCATGTCAGTAGTGTATATGCTTGCGGCGGTCAAGAGTTAAACCCTGGCCAGGCTTTCATGAAGCGATCATGCTGAACACTGCGTCACCAACCTGATGGGGTTTGATTGAACTATCATATACAAACGTTCAGCTACATTCGCTTATGAGTAATATTACGATTGATGGATCACTTTGGGGGCAGATAGTAACCCTTGCTCTTCTCAAAGGCGTACAGTACTGGTGAACACTAACCAGAGCGAAACCCTAGGTTACCGCTTCTTTTCGCAAGATATCGGTCGAAAAGTCTATGAGAATACGAAATCTGTGATCAGTTGTGGATGAGGTCCAATTTATATCAATCGGAATTTCCTACTACTTATCAAAAATACATTTGTTCATGGAGTTTTACGGGAACACGAATGTTTCAATAATATGAGGACACGTCAGTGAGCATTAACAGTAGAGAAATCTCATAGACCATGTGGAGATATGCAATTGTTCCGACTGTTCGGTGTGATAGTATTGTTTGTAGTTAGGCTTGTGGGGTTAGGTACTCGGTTGTTCGCTGGGCTTGGCATTTAAGCTGCAAGTGTTTAACCATCAAACAAGATGACATCATCAGTATGTATGGGTTTGGGCGTATAAAGTTGAGCGTGGAAGTTGGTAATGGTGATGACACGATGTGACGCTAAGCCAGGTGGTGTTTACACGATAGGATTCAGAGTTGAACAGCGAGCAGTTTCTGTCCAGCTTACTTATTTTGGTGTCTGAAGGATTAGGTGTATCAACTTGGCACATATGTCAAGGCTTGAACGAGTTTTGATGACCAAAATGTCCGTCATTATCAACATGTGTATCAGTCTTGAGGTGAAGTTCTTTCCATGCTAACGAAAGAACAGGAAATGTGATAGAAGAATCACGACTGGGACTGATGATGATGATAATCATTTAACACATCATAATGGTACTGTGTGGATCAAAATTCAGGAAGAAAGGAATTATTAAACAGAAGAGGGTCATTGAACGGCTTCAGATGCGATCATTTTATCCAAAATGAAGTGGATGTTGAAACCTCACCTCACTGAAGTTAGTATAGTTAATAAGTGCAGCTCCATATTTGGTATGATAAAACTGCATAAAATATCATTACTGATTGAGTCGGCCTCGGCTGACATGAATAAAAGATCGTGTTACCTGAAGTGATTGATAGGAGAACACCTTCGTGTATAAAAAGGCGTTCACCTCGAAATGTCAACTGTTGAGCCTACAGTGACACGAGGTGCGGAGGGAACAGGGCTACCTATTGGCCTTATGTTTTAACGGGATGTCTCCTGTAATGATTCATTCATATTGTTTTTGAAGTATAAGGCAATATTCTACTAGTCGGTGAATAGATCAGAGTCGATGGTGAGCATAACCTAAGAAACTCTTATGTAACTCACTAGTTTTCCACATGATCCTCGTCTTATATAACAAATGATAGAGTTATCTGATTAAGATCTGTGAACTTTCACACGCATTATACTGATCACACCGAATTAACCCGCTGCAAATAACGTTGGGTATATTATCGATTCTACACACATTAGTACATTAGAGAACCTGTAACTATAGGGATGCATCAAGGTTATTGGGTTGTATTGTTTATCAGTCGATACAACAATTCAAACGGTTTGTACCCTATCCTTTTTATACCCGACGTGCAGAAATAATCTCATTTCAATATTTCAGGTTTGCAATGAACTTGATCTGCACGCTGATCAATAAACTAATGGGTGAGATGTGCGTTAATCCCTTCTCCCACAAACTCAACTCATATCTTAACCCAGTCAGTACTGAGTGTCCTTTGCATTTTACTCATCCATTTTGAAGCAGTCGTGTGTGTTAATTGTGATGTTTTCTTGAAATCAAGGATTTTCACCATAATGACGTACAGTTCACTTTTGAGTGCAGTCAGCCGTTTTCATTACGCCAATTTACAACAATCTCGTGGATAACCAAATTCTGATTGTTACATTCCTTACTCTTCAAATACTTGTTCTGTTTCTTTTGTTGCGACTCCGGTCTAGTCTGCAATGAACCTCAAAGTGCACATCGGATACTTTTATTCTCACCGACCGTGCAAATTACATCGGTGAATCACGTGACCTGATGAGAAGTACTAGGAATGTATTCACTAACATTGATGTGTGTTGTTATTCTATATCACAATAACATTCAGTCGTTCTCTTAGCCTCACTGCCTTCACCATATTTGTAGAGAATATTTGAAAGGAACACATTTTATCCAACAGTGTATTCATTCCTCGCAGTCGTTTGAAGTAGAAATGTATGTTTGGCAATTGTTATCTCAGCCATATCTCCAATAACATTAGCAACAATGTGTTGATGGGTGATTTTGATTGCACAATAGCAACACGACCATATAAGAAAAAAATCTCCTCGGTTTAATTGGAGAGTGGGGTTAGAATGAGTCGTAAGTTCTAGCAGAAACTTTATGTCTCGGATTAACTATTCACAATCACATGCTTACACTGTGCAAGGAAACAAGCAACTGATAGGTGATAGTAAGACGGCTGCTATATGACAATTTCATTGCAGTTTCCCCTATTTTGCTTCACAGATTGCATGCATATCTTAACTAACTTAGTCAACTAACGGTTGTACTCACGCCACCAGACCTATTTAGTCACCATCTCTCTATACGGCCCCAGCCACAAACTCAGATCCACTCAGTAGCGGGTCAACATTTTCTCATCTCGCACCTTCAGTTCACAGTGAGGGTGATCGCCTTGATAGGTCTGTCCTCATCCTTGGTACATGATCCAACCACCTGAGTTTGTGAATCTTTAACATCTAACCGCTTCGTAACGTACTTGCTAATGCCATTTGAAACGTGTGGCTGGTGGTAGACATCAATGGGTGAATATTTGTAAACAAGTTATATTTTCCGAGCTTATCGACCACTTTTCGTATCTTTAGAGTAATATTGTTCTCACGGCAACTGTTGTGACCGCAGAAGACACTTGGCTTGCGAATTCGTCCCGTATAGGTCATGTCAAAAATCAAACCACAAACGCGTACACTCATTTGTACGTCAAATATGTATTCACATACATCGTTGTCATTCGTCTTGTCATAGCGCGTACATACTATTCCGATAGTCTATTCTTGTCCGTTGTCTTCCTGGCGTTCGGGGCTTGCTCTTTTGTTCCTGAATGTCGCCTGTGAGTAGTATACTACTCACAAAGAAAATGACTGTCATACAATGTAACCATAGGTACGTGGTCTTACATTAAACAGTGATACAACTCTGTCATTAGGAGTGACTTTAATTCGTAAACATCTGTCTTGTCTTCAAGATATCGATCTCTATTTCACTTCTTCTGAGTTTAGCGCTCCCGATCTCCAAGGATTCACGTCCATGGTACACTGTGATCAATGTTGTAATGATCAAACTCAGAGAAACCCTAAATTCGCCTGACAAACGGATGTCCACACGCAACATCGTTCAAAGTGAGTTTTTCTTGATATTACACCCAATATATTCACGAAGTGCTTTGAGAAATGATAGCCCGTATGGTCTTGTACATATCAGTTTCAGTCATTTTGGCAGTGTATTTTAGAATGTTTTGTTGCAACTTATACTGGCCCTACCAGAGCTGCATGTTGATACACGTTTGTCGGGAAGGCCACATTCTTACTGTTTACCTATGGATCATCGAAGACATTATAAAGTGACTGATGTGAGAACTCTCCAGTGAGAAACATCAAAACCACTTATAAACATGATAGAACTTTGAATATGATTCACAACTGACAGCAACTTTCACACCCACATAGACACTTTATCCAACCCAGTCATAAAACAAGGACTATGTTGGGCACTAATCATAATAGCGAGTGGGGAGGGTGTTCAATAAAGCCTATTGTAAGGTCAGTGATGCAGTGGTCATACGGTTGTCTGGTAAAAGTGTGGCGAAAATTCTTGTCTCGGCTCTGGCAAGGATAGGCTTTACTGATGAGCTCTGATAAAACCAAAACCCAAATGGTCGGCAAGTTCATAAGGATGCGAAAATATCCTAATAGGTGAACTACTCCTCAGTTTGAACCAAATGTAACAACTTCACTGCGATAGTGAATGTTGACTTTTACGGTGTTTCTGTTGCAGCTGAGCTAGACGCTATGTTCAAATTGGATAGTACTCGATCGTGTCAGTTTGGTGCTGTGAGTTCCTAGGCGTGTTGCACTCCAAAGGACCGAAGTTACTTAACGCGATCCCATTTTCGACTGTTCGGTTTCGCTAAGTAGTTTTGTTTACAGGACGTGTACAGACTCGTCAACCACTTGGAGCTCAGTTGCTGTTACTGTGCTATCGCTTCCTGATAGAACGATGACGTGATACGAATCATTTTCGTCAGGTCTCGTTCACTCGACACTGGCGATTTCAATCGAGTTCGTTTAGTGGTAAACGTCAGACATTCTCTAAGTTCATATCAATATCCTGCGTTTCACGTTTTTCCAGATTCAAACTCATAGAACTCAAAGTTATTAAAACCCCAGTTTCGGATGACAACGCTGAGGCGTACCAAATGCAGTGTCCCAGATCCCTGTTATTTTATGTACCCATTGTGCATAGAGTAACGTAATTTTTCCGTTGTGACCTGTGATATTCTTGATCGATAGACGTACCTACTGACTAGATACGAGTGACTACACCGTTTGACAAATGTCTAACTGTGGCTTAACAGTTGTGCCTTTTTTTCAGATGTGTACGGCTATACGTGGAACGTTGAGATCAAGCATCCTGCTGTCAACAGGACGGTTACACATTTATCTCGTACGCGAGTGACAATCAAGACATCAGATAGAGTGTACAAAATCAAATAAACTGAGCTATAAATGATATGATGCTTCACGTACTGATGAACGCATGCTGTGTATCTAAGTAGATTATATTCAAAGTTAACAATGAAGGACAAACTAATGATAGGAGGTTGCATTTATAGCTTGCAATTTCACAGTTTTTTCAAGATGCAGTGTTAAAACTGATTGATTAGTTGTTCAGTAAAGATTGTGGTTCAAAAGGTGACAACTTTCTTCCATAAACCCCGGTTTAGTAAATATTCTCAACAGATGAAACCCACCAATGATTCAGCTTTTTGCATTAAAACCATCTTGGACTAGAAAGACAAGAAAAAACTGAACCTCCTGAAGTATACAAAATTCATAGGAAATTTACAAACTGTAGAAACCGAGGGTAGTGGTGCACACCTGAATTTGCGTTAGCTGGTTTAGAACGAAACTTTAAATCGATAAGTTGCTTGAGTCTCACAAGTTCAGCCCTGTTTGTTATTAGGAACTTCCGTCCGTACTCCACTGTTTTTCTGTAGATAGTTTGAAAAAAAGACACTTGTACATACTCCTATTCCATCTTTCAACGCCGCTTTTGCGCAAAATAAAAGTTCGCAAAAACGTGTAAGATTATTTTCACTGGGAAAACACAAGTGCCTTGAGCTAGTCACCTTGTTCGAAACGCGTTTCAACCCTTGCGTCCCCGAAACCACCGGGAGGAATATTGTGATGTCCAACAACATCCTCAAGTAACTGTTTCTGAAAAAGGTATTATTAGAAGATTTGAACCTGAAGCCCTGTTACGACCAGGAACCACTTTTGTCTCTTACAGAGAGCTATTTGTAATACAGTACACAACTATTCTGGTCTCGCCGACCGTGTGATTCGGAAGAGGTCAGCTGAACCAGTCCTCAATGTTTGAAATCTTTCTGCTGAGTTAGTGCGAATGGCTGGTAAATATTTGGTCAATGCTTTCGCATATGGTCTCACTAGCATCAAACGTACGACAACACAACCATGAGCCTTGCGGAATAGTGATCTGTTGTTTCCAGACCAATAGGCTTGTTATATTTTCTTCAATCACTCAAGTGATGCCGACTGATTTCACGCCTACCTTATTTCAACTTGCTTTTAAGTTCTCGACGACCCCATTCAGTTTCACGGGCTCAGGGGTCGATTGCTTATGCAAGTCATTCACACAGCAGACCTCCAATCCTCGTGCGATTACACACCGTCTGGAAAGCAAGCTTTTACGTCCACTAAAGTGTCTCTTTGTTTTCACTGGATTCTCTCGCCTGACTTCTGGGCATGTTGTTCGTCAGTGTCGCCTGATAAGCAGTCCTCAAACATTCTCCGCGCGACTTCCAGTCAGTTATCTCACAGTCACAAGCGCATGACTTCTGAGTGGGCAACCCAACGGACCGAGCGCCAACACTGGTATGATACGACACTAGATGGTTTTTCGTAGATGACCGACAGTCTTTAATAGTGTTGCCACCTGTGAGTGACTGCTACGCCATCAACGTTTGCACGAGGCTGAGATGCACAGAACAGTTTCCATGTGACACAATGCTTCATTTTCTGAAGAAATACAACACCATACATCCGCTCTTCTAGGGTCAAGGTCTGCCTAATTTCGCGGATGACAAAATCGTACACAACTGGACATAAAGACACAAAGTTTTAGAAGTTCACCCCACTCGGAGCAGGCATTGATGTAAGCCGCGTTGTCCCACTCCGACTTGCACTGTTATGCATATACATCGACTAAGTATTCAAGTAGCTGGATTGAATTAGACGATTGGTTGCTGTTGTTTTTTACAGTATGGTACCTTGGTCACCACTGCTTACATCACTTTTACTGAGAACCGTTCATTCATCTAATCACCATTTGCCAGTCAATTCATATCAATGGTTACGACTACAACAAATTTGCCACCAGAATACTTCCCTTTAATATTGGTTGGCCAGAAGGACGTACTGCTCAAGGATCATAATGCCCAAACCAACCGACATAATCTTTTATGGAAATTCAAGTCTTACTGCAGTCTACCTTGGCTTATGTGAACACTGTTAGACCAACCTGAATTACTGTTACTTCAGAGTGGGCTACTGCACACGTTTTCGTATGTGCGATTGACTTCGTTGAAGGCGTGGCGACAGACAGAAAAAGAACAAAATATGGAGCTTATGAATAACTTGCAAAAATGTCGATGCAGTAGTGGTCACCAAACTTAAACTCCCTCAATGGTAATAGATGAAAATGAAAACCCCACACTTTTATATGAAAACTCCCGTCGATCACATCTGTAATTTTCTGTCTAAACGTGTACGGTTCTCAGGGTAGGACCTCTGGCCAGATTAAGGTAGAAGGACAAATTTAGCGGTCATTCGTATCCAGGAAATTTCGTTGAGGTGATCAATACCCAGAGGCTAACACACATTGTGGTGGATGACCACGTCGGAGGTGTAAGTAGTTCAACACTCGATCGAATACCTCAACGCGGCGGTAAGCTACGTCCAAAAGCACATGGTTAGCAGATGGCGGACAACATGGACTACCGGACGAGCCATTGCTCAGTGAAACCGGACTAATGGACGAGGAATGGCAAGCGAGAAAACTTTCCTACAGAAGCCATCGACCACACACACAAACCTGGCAGAAGTGTATACGACGTGTGAATGTAAACCGTTGGTGTGTTGTGGACCAGAATTCCGGTTCATAAACACGGGCGAGCGCATGACGAGGGTACGAGTGATCTGAACAGTAATGATCGTACTTTATTGAAAGACCTTTCGCTACAATATGAGAATGCTGTGGACAAGTGTAGTGATTTCTTCATACCAAGTTTAAACGGACTACTCAACAAAACTGTCCGTTTTCAATTTTTGATTCAAATGCACATGTATTATTAGCTTCTATCTACTTTTAGCAAACATACTGCTTCCCATTCAATCTGGTATATGCAAAAAAATACCACAGTAGTCAGTTTGGTGGATAATCTTCGATCGACCACGTGATTTGTAAGCAATCAATATAAGCTGGTATGCTTCACTTTGTTGTTGACTGACGAAATAACCATTCACATGATGTTCACGGTGTTGCTGCGTTTGGCTGCATGAGTGCAGTATTACGCCTGAAATGAAAAGTTGTCTGTTTTCGTTAATTGAATGCCTTACATTCATCTGGCGACAAAGTTATGTGATCACCCCATTGTTTAGTAATAGTTTCCATGTCACCAAATCGAAAACGATCATTTTTTATAAGGGGGTAAATCTTACCAAAAGATTTAGGTGCAAATATGATTACATAACAGGGGTATTAATATACAACTTCCCTATTTATACTAGTTCCACAAAAAAAAACTATTGTGCTATGCTGTAAACATTTCGCACACCGATATATCGACTTGGAACGATTTTGACTAGCTACTGTGACACGCTGCATCTCAAACACCTGTATGCTGTCTATAACTCGGCCTTTATTTCGATTATCCAGCTGTATACACTGGCTATATATCTTGAATAGTTTAGTTAGTAAGCTTAGCAAATTGGTTAATGAGCTGAGATCTGAAGCACAGACCTGAGAGCTCAGAACCGCAAGTATCAAACCAACAGCCACACTTAAAAGTCCGCGTGATGCGCCACCGGCGACATTACACGCGTTGCGTGCGTGTCTATCGATCAATCGATAACTATTCGGATTGATCATCTTATCGACCATGAGAACTAATCGTACACTCTTCTCTTGTTCACACAATGCATACTGTTCTACCGTTTTTGTAAGTTTATTATCATTCTGTTAAACGGTACACATAACATTGAAATAAGATAATTATACCACGTCCTTAACAGGTCGCGTAGTGGTCTGTCACACCAAGCACGTTGTTGATGTTGTTGCTGCTACAATACACCATTTTAATAATCTGTTATCATTCTGTTAAGAGGTGTACACAACAAACGATTAAAAGTGCACTATTGATTATAACAAATTAAGACAAGCAAAAGTGGTTTGGAAGCTTGATGCATGGGTTGGATTCTTGACTGTCACCCAATAAGTTCAGTTTATCCACTCGAACGGTTGACAGTGCTCACCATCGGGAGTTTAGTGTCAGTGTGTCAACATCAGCATACCTCAGTCTTCTGAAAAATAGGCCAGTAGTAACTTCATAAATCAACACTATCTAGTTGTTCATAGTACAGCAAGTAAGTAGATGTTGTCGAGGAGATCAGAAAAACTGCTTTTTATCCCGGCGATTCTTGATAGTACTGTGTCTGTCGCTGACTCGGCGAATTGATTGTATTCAGTTTCTTATGTCTCAGTCGTGAAGATTAGTTTAGCGTCTGTTATATAGTTGTCGTTAGGCTCCTAATTTTAATTACAGATTTGAACCTGTCGGAGGAAAACCTCTTTTTTAATTTAAAACCGTTTCGTACAACAACCGTAATGGGCAGAAATTCCTTGAACGGTTTGTAGGTAACCTACAGTCGATTTTCAGTTTATCAAGCTCATTGGGTGATTGGTGATTTTACCTGCTACGTTTAGTAATTGCTTTTTACCCTTCTGACTCGATAATAATTGCATTTTCCCTGCGTTAGCTTTCTTGATACGTACGTTTTTTGGATAGAACAAATTGATTTTTGCTCTGGTCTTTTGATCTGGCTTTGGAGGTGTTAGCGAGATCATTCGCGTCATTCTTCCAGACGAACGTTTATCTTAAGACGGGAAGGTCGAGCTCTGTCAAGCTCTGTTCTATTCCACTGTTGTTCTAACGTATTTTTTAGGCGTTCACAACCGAACTTTGAATCACTCCCTGTTGAATTTGGGATCAGTCGTAGTGACTGTCTTCTGCGTTGTTTTCATAGGATTGCTAGTCGGCGTTATCGGTTTTGCTTTCACAGGATCCTTTGGTCTTTTCAAGTAGCATATGTAGACCCATATAGTCTTGTAACAGTTTCTTATACCCATTTACGTCTATCTCGTCTCTAAAATGTGTTTTCAATGTTAGCCAGCCCACCACTTTGTAGCACCATATAGGCAGGGCGAACGCAAAGTGAAATGCGAGACACACTGTGATTGTTCAATAAGGTTTCGAGGAGTTATTTTGGTCAAATGCTTCTGGTCACATGACGCGAGTTCACGCCCAAACCATCGACAAGGCATCCAGATAACCGTTATGATGATTGGACGATGACACATATCGGGACCTCAAGACGCCAGACTATAACATGACTGCAAACGTTGAGCGAAGGCTTTAGTCTACCAGCTTCAGTGCAACCCGGTTATTTTTCTCAATATTTTTGAAGGATTACGCTTATACAAATATTATTTTAACAAGCAGCAGTTCGTTCTCTTTTGATAGGTTTGTCTGTTGTGTGAACGACTGCTCTTTGCTTGATATCACTGCTAGAATGTTGTTAGAATTTTGTTTTGGGATGAACAGATGAAAACTACTTACATTCAAAATGCTTCTTATCGATTCACCAAACATATGCTTTTGCACGGATGGCTAGGATTTTTGTTCTTCCTCTATTATTGCAGATGGGAAAACAGCATTATTAGGTAAAGTGAACTGCAGGTTATTTGCTGATATAACTTGATCGGAAATATTGTCCGATTAACACTCAGACTTTAATCAAGTGACTAGATCGTTTGTCTAATTCGAAATAATGGAAAGTAAGAAACAACCTCCGTACGCTTGACAGTCTTAAGTGCATCGTTGCTATAAATCATTTGATCGAAAATGTTTCCTTTTTTCCACTTTGTCTAATTCGTTTAATCTCTTGGCTGCAACCTAACGTCAGTTAACTGAACTAGTTGTATGTATGGTTTACTAACTCAGGGATGCCGTTTGCCAGCGGTGGTTGAATTTGAGGAACAAACTTATTCGTTCTACCTTAATTTCAAGTTGAACATCATCCACAATTGATCGCAGCTGTCGCATGCCCATAGACTTTCCAGTCAGCCCATTTCGAAAAGAAGCACCAGACTCGAGTTTCGCCCTTATTAGAGCTCGTCAGTAGTGCATATCCTTGTTACTGCCGGGACTAGAACCACGGCCGCGCTCTCATAAGACAATCGTGTTTGCCAATGCGCCATAAGTAAGTCACGTTGTAGTAGAATATATGCCCGAAATAGTCAGGAATGGATTCATGAGAATTAGGAACTATGAATATGAGGTTCTGTTCAGATGATATTCGTGATCATTTTGAGGGAGTCACATGGAAATCAAAGGTGATCAGTTTTTGGGGGACATTTAATAGGAACATTATTATGCTCACTTGCATAATGCTCAAGAATTCAGAGAAATAAGACAACGCAAAAGTATCTCAATACTAGCTTTGATGTAGAATTAATCTTAGGAATATCTGGACAGACGAACTGTTGGAAGCTCTGGCATCAAATTGTCATGCGTTATTGGACACTTTCATCATATGCATTGACAGTCATTTCATCTTTGTTGAATACCGGTGCCGCATTCAATCGCTATGGTTATTACTCGATATCATAAACTGTATGTCCGCTTTCTATATTCACTTATTTCATACTTCAGTTCTCATACTGTCCTTCTGATGTGAACGTCCAAACAATTTTCACATTTCGTTCAGCTTCATGTAGCTTTGAGTGGTGGGCGTTTCAGGTGAACTGGTAATGAAGGCAGTGTCGTTTCTTTTTGAAGGATGATCATGTTGCTTATTATCTTTAAAAACCTACCAATAACTCATAAATTCTCTTTCTTTTAATTGACAACAGATGTGACGCTTATCTCAGATACTGTGTTATTGAATTTTGAAATCGGTTTTAAAGAAGTCTTCAAGATAGCTATTTGAGAAATCACCTACTTTTTGATTAATTTGTAAACAGTTGTGTCTGTACAAAGCAATATAACTTGGAGAATAAGATAAGCTATCTACATCTGCGGACTAGACTTGCAGACGAAGCTAATCTCCACTTTTGTGAGCTTTCGCTAAAGCCTAGTCTTGGGACATCCTTTTGCACCATGAACCAAATAACATAGAACTGGTAGCTGGGTGGATAAATTAATAAGTCGGTGGGTCTTAAATGGGAACGGTGAGAAAAGTTCTAATCGATTTCACTTGATTATCACAAACGCATAATATATTTAGTGCTACTATGTTCTGAGTGATTTTTTAACTTTGTTCATATCCTTTTTCAGGGATTTATGTGTAAATATTAGCCAAACAGTTGAACACTGACTAATTCTTGTTTCCGAACACATAATTCTGCGTCGCAAACAGACATTCCCGCAGCTGGTTGATTGATGGTACCAACTATCAACAGTTTATTTGCTGTTTCGACTGTTGCCTTAGACGCATTTGTAAGTGCCAAAATTAGGTGTAAACCTGTAAAAGCTTCGTAGTGTTAAGTGGCTGTCAATTAAGTCTTTTACATATCCCCACAGTTTCTTGATGACGCTGTTTTCTTACAATGTTTGTGGTGTCAAACTTCTTGTCATGTACCCGGGAATTCCAAATGATAAATAGTCATCTCTATCAACAGTAGATCGTTTATGAATATATGGCCGTCCACAGGGCCATGAGATATAGATTACCTGAGAGATAGGCTGAAGTCTTTTTTTAAAATAGCACATTATATAAACGAAATTGTACTGCTAGAAATCGATTCCACTTTTGTCCAAGTTAACATTCTTTTATTCTACGACAAGCGTAAACCTGAAAGTGGTCTTGATCCATGTGTTTGTATTTTCGATTCACTGTCACTTGTTACCGCTGCTTGGGTTGGCGGATCTACTAGTGTTCTGTGTGAGGTGCGTTTACGGTTGACGGGCGAACACATATTCAAAGCTTGCCACTGATTGTCCAATTCTGCCCTTGACAATTGTAATGCGCGGTTTTATGGATCTCGATGTAAATCTACTTTCCGTTCCATCTCTGTGCTCTGAATGCTACGAGGCATTCATTATAGTCATGAATATGGGTTGTTTATTTTGTTTTCGTAGACATTTTTAGTTGTTTTTATACAAATTAAAAATCAATATACATCGCGACTGTACTGATGTTAACGAGTATTCCGTTAAACTTAAGGTGAATTTTATCGCCCTCATACAGACATCTCTGTTTCAACGCATAATCGAGCAATACGTTTAGTTGTATATTGTCATTAGCACGTACGCGACAGATTAAAACACAAAATCTAATTTTCAACATTGTAAGCTAGATGGTGCGATTAATTCAGACGACCTTGCTATGTGTCACTTATACATGTCAAAGTCTTCGTGTGGGTAGTCCAGGGTTTGCACTCAGTAGAAAAGATTCGCATGATTTCAACCAGTTTTCTAAAAACACGAAAGTATTTATGTGTGTATCACTACACAGGGATCTTATGTGTGCATACAATGAGTTAGAAATACACTCTCAGCCGACGAGCTAGTATCGCGCGGTAGCCACATTTAACGTACACATGCATGATATGGGGGTACAGTTTGTCATGACCTGTTATTTTGCTAAAACTGTGCTCTCAATGAAATACGGAGGACATATCAGAAGTAGTACACATAATGAAGAGCAACTTGACGACCAACTTTCAACTTTTTAGGGTGGTCAGAATGATCGCGAACGTAAAAGGAATATAGTAAGTTGAACTGTTAGAACAGAATTTCTCAAAGTAGGCGACAGCATATCGTGGCTGGGTAATTTAAGGACATGGAGGGATAACGGTAGGAAATTTAGCGAGAAGGAAGTAGTACTGAAAGACTTCGAAGTTCTGAATAAGGGGACTGAATTTATTATTTAAGTGACTTCAACCTGATAGCGAACCAAGATCAGTGATCGTGTGAGCTATTGTACAGATGTATAGCAGTATGTTGGAACATATTAATCAGTGTTCATTTGTCATGATTATAATATTCACATAATTCGTCTTTAGTGAAGAAGGCGTTTGCTTTGCACTTTGACGTGGTGCCTAGGGTGGTGAAGGGGGGTGTTGACCTGCACATGATTGGGAAACCGGACTTCAAAACATCATCATAGGTTTAGGTACATTTCATCAGAAAGATGTAAGACATCACTTGTTCATTTGACTTAATTTTATACAAAGGATCATGCAACTCCCTCACCGTTTCCATCAGTTAAATCCTAAGTAATTTACAACTCAAACTACGCTCATATTCCTCAGCTGCAATGAGCCAAAACACCTGAAGTCAGAATGATTGTCAATAGGATATGTGATGTTGAACCAGGGCTTTCCTTCCCCATCGTTTAAATCTATTAGCACTTCGGCTAGTTAAAACCGTTTGAAACTTTGACGTGGAGGTGCTCATTCCACCACAAAAAGTTTAAATGGAATTTTGTTTGAAGTCGTACGGTGTTCAAAATTACATGCAGAGACGCTAGCATGTAAAATGGCAGCGTAGGTTTCGTTGATTAGTTTCAATCATGATTTCACGATTTAAATGTCATTGCGGTCAACCACCCCTTTAAAATTGGTTCATTACGCTCTGTGATTGCTAATGCTGTGAACCAAGAACGCGGATAGCCTAACGGATTACTTGTTTGAAAACTCACCATAAACAAAAAGATATTTTGCACATAACATTGATCCAAAGACACGACGGTTATTAATGCCAAGTTCCTTTACGGAAAACACTATCTCATGCCAGAATGCACACGAATGTCCGTTCCTGTATTTTCCCCGGGTTACTTCAATACTCACATACGTGCGTATGTCTGACCACTGACAAGTAGTGTGGTGTGGTCTATCTTGTTCACCACACTAGTATGATTTTCCCGTTATGAGTAGTGGAAGCCCGTTGTCTATCCACACTCACGACAACTTTCTATTCCCTAGATTACATTACTCGTCAGTACGCTATCGTGTAGTCACCATCACCCAACTGATTCACTGACAGACTTTTGTGCTAGGCGGCTGTTTCAAACTTGTCCCCGACTAGGTCGATTATTTGGTTCACCACAATGTCATATCTTCATCTTGATACCTGTGTTTGTCGTCCAAGCTATGCGCAAAACTTAGACAAACAACTACCTTAATACTTTCTCTGACTTCTCCAGTTACGTACAATGTATTAAGTCGAATGCATGGTTAACGTTCGCTTATGAAACATAACCACTGTGATTGGAAAACTGAACAGGTTATCTACAACCACACTGACGTCACATTCACCATCATATCAAATAGCGGTAAATGGTCAGTGGTTGATAATGACGTTAAACTGTGACATACCCAGAAAAAGAAAAGTCACAATCTGAAATTAAAAACAGGCTCGGTTAACCTGACAGCTGTCATCAATTTTCCATGCCGTCATTAATATTCTGCTTTGTACACATTACCAATCTGCCACGGTATCGACAAAGTTGCAAGGTATCGCAGACGACTACTAAGCATCTTTGGTTCATGATCTAACTAGTTTAGCCTATGTGTACTTAACGGTTGAACGAACAAACCCGCTTAACAATCGCTCTCAAACATCCGCTTCCTAGTCGCACCAACGATTACCCGTTCGTGCCACCTGGGTTATGCGATAGAAAGCAGACTTGGATAGTAAAATATCTGAAGACGACTGATGATGTTTACAACGAGTTATTAGGTATCGCACCTGTAGATTTCTCTGTATACGCGATCTCTAAGCTCCAGCGATATGTCTCTGTCGCCAAGGCTGTCCTAGGGTGGCAAAAACCGCCACTGCTCTAGAGATATGAGGTTCTGTTGCCTTCGCCATTTTTCACTCCTGCTGATGCAGCTTTCCAAGTACACAAGACAGTCAACAACCTCCATAACTTCAGTATATAACATTTAATCTGTGTAATCACAGCAGTTTCGCACAAACACTCTTCATTCTAACGCGACAACGTCTATTTGGAGTTAATTGGAAGGGTGTGAAAAAATGTATATCACTGTTCACGCTGCATAAGAATCGACAAGTCATAGCGCTTAACAGTCGGCTAGGTCGGAATCCATTACTATTTTACCGAGAAGATTGTCTAAATCATTTCCGAATGAGTGCTTTGAACAGTCCTCTATTGTTTCATCTTTGACAGAGTTGACCAAAAATGGTTGGAAGTGGATAGCCTTAAATTCGTCGCCCTTGAAGGTAAGGCTGTTTACCACTCTCCAGTTTATCGTAGCTTAAGTGTGGTGATACAGCCGCAATAAAATATTATCGCGCTTGTTTGGTACATTAACGTGGTAAAGCGGTTCTAAAAGTGCGGATCAGTCCAGTGAGTCAAACGCACCTTTTAGACGTGAAGAATGACGGTCATTGATGAGTGATAAGTACGATGTTGACCCAAAATTTAACCCTTGTGTGGGATGAGACTCTGCCTGTTGACGAGCTACAGAGGATATGCTGCTCCAGTTATGATCGGGGTTATGCTAATATCCCTGTAGTTTTTGCAAGAGCCTCTTATTTATTTCTCAAGTGTGGAAACCATTATCAAGTGAACACAACACAGTGGGATGTCCTCAGTCATCCACACCAGTTGAAACAACAAAGTCAGAGCATCCACTAATGCGTTAAGACCTTGTTAGAAAAGTGCCAGAATTAGGCCATCTGGGCTAGCAGTTCTATCTCGTTTGAGAGCCGGAAAGCAACAACGGACCTCACCAAGAGTGGTTTCCATTATATTAACTTTTTCCGTTGGTCCTGAGCTTTACAAACAGTGACCAGGTTATGCATGAATTTCATACGGATGTTCCTCCCTACTTTGCCGTATGAATTGTCATGAAAATTATTTCACCTAACCCCTAATCACCCTACGGACTTTCTGTGTTCTAGTACTTGTTTAACACTCTAACCACTGTGCCGCAGCCTACAGCCTTATTCACGTGGATGGTTTGTGAGGTTCGGGTCTAGAAACTGTTGGGAATGTCATGCTTAAAGCTGCTGAGCTTGCTTTCTAGGCTAGTTTAGGTCAAATGCTTTGAACCTAGTCTAGCCAGCCTTTCCGCAACCAACCATCGTGACCAGTGAAATCCTTGTCTGGCACAATTAGGAAAAATTGATAACATGCAAACGCATGATCTGACTTCAAATATGCAATCCAATAACATCATCATCATTAGAGTGAGCATGAACACTATTCGAAACTTAGCGATGTACCAGTCTTCTGCACTTCCATCTCAACTGTTCTGATGTGATTCGTAGAAAATTGCAGAAGAGTGTGTCCTGTATCAACTTGACAGTGGTAACCTCTCAATGCCAGATAATGTTAGGAGGCACAACTCCGGACTTCTGTCAAATTTATTTGTACATGTTTTCTTTCTTAGATTATATCCAATGAGTTGTGTAGTAGAGCACAATCGATGCTTCTGATGGTGCCTAAGACTGCAAAGTCTTCGCTCTTCAGTGCAGCCAACACCCAGAAATCCGGGTTCACAGTTTTCAGTCTGTCTCTGACCAAAAATAAAGGGGTCTTCATATCCATTAAGGTATATGGTCGGTTTAGAACATGCAATGGCTATAAGTTAGTGTACCCTGAGAAGTTTTTACTGTGGAAAAATCAACGTCTTGGGAGACTTGTGTGAGAGACTTTCTGCTCGGGATGCTCAAACAGGCTCTTTAGGGACCATGTGTCCAGGGGTCGCATATCCTAAATTACGACACCTATTTGGACTTAAGTTTCGATCCATATTCAATGCACTGCCACTGATGAAGTGGCCTATTTGTTGGTTTCTTTTACTTAGAAACGCTTATCAATCACCGAACGCGCCAACATTTTGCAATTAAATGAATCATGTGAATGCTACTAATCTTACTGAAACACTGTTCGTTTCTTTAGCTAAACCACTTACCACAATAGATCCTATGCTGTAGGAGTCAAAGTTGACCGACTAACAGTTGTCTATCCGAACCACCCTGTGATTCGTTGCATCAGTTTATTGAAGTTATAACGCTTCTCGGGGGATTCCTACAATTGTGGCACAGCATGATGGCAATGATGGCAAAACTATTGCCTGTCCACCAATCGTCGTCCGCTGATTTTCATTCTCCCAGTACATTCAAGCAACTTGTTTGTCCGGGTTTGTTAATGTACGGAGTAGGTGAAGTAATATTGGAGGATAAACTTGATTTTGGGGATAGACTAGGAAACCGATCACAACTTGCAGAAATAAGAACGGTCAATTTATTTCCTGTTTATATCGAGTGTAATTCCACATTGATTTTCAACAGATTAGATTGAGAAATCATCTTCACCTTGCACGACACACTATCATTTGCATCTGTCTGTCAGCAGTTTGACAAAATCTCAAGGTCAATTAGTTAGTTAGGAAAACAATTTTGACAATTCAGAAAGTGAGCAATTGGCATTTATACGGCGGCGTCTTCCTCGGACAGAATATTTGCAAGTTATTGATTTACTTTTAAGGGAAGTCTCTTCTGAAACATTGGAATTGATTAGAAGCTCTGCTAATTATAGTGCGATATAACAGTGTAGACAAGACTGCAAGCCCACATATGGAGGACGATATGTCAAGATTTAATGTCCGCCTGTCAATCACACACACTAGCAGATGTTGGTCAATTTCTCACGAATTGAACTGCGCTGTTATCCACTGGAGCTTTCCATCTTCCGATCTACTTCTAACCTTACGGAATTTATCAGAACGAAACTGAATGACCACGGCTTTATGGGTTACAAACACATAGTGGCCTATTAGGAATTACAGTTCTGTTGTTGCCCCATCTGAACCACTGAAGAAGCACATTATCAATAATGAAATTACAAGACCCATATACATGTTTTCTTTTTCATTAGTTAACGTTTTTCTATTGTACCTTCTCAAAATTACTGATGACTATGTTCGGCGAAGACTGTAGAACCGGGGATTTATGTCACTATTTTCGTTCATCTTGTCTTCTCTAGTTCGACTTTCTCTGATAGCTGGCGTGTCTGTGTCAGGTACGGGGGTCAAGTCTTATTACAAGCACCTGAAACAACAAGAAGATAAGGTACCGTGGGTACGTCCCACAAACTACTGCACCCGCTAGCCTTCAAACAATTCTAGACCCTCCGAATGACATTTAACCGCACGTTCTTTGTTTTCCACGAACACCATATTCACTTTTAGCTGTGGCTCAGGCGTACGGAAGTCATTATCCGGTCAATTAAAAAATCCTGCAAGAATCATAACGGAGCACTCCAGTGAATAGCATGAGTTCACCCCTTCAGGTCCCTTGGCTAAGAAGGTTAATGTCCGTAAGTGAGCTTAGAGTTTCGTGAAGTATGGAGGCGTTCTAACCTGATGAACATAAATGGGACTAGGTGGCACAGGCTATAGTGTTTCCACTTAAAATGGCAATAAGGCACAACATTGTTAACGGTTGCAGTAGTAGCTCTTGCGAAACTTCTCTCGCAAGACTTGTCGTAAAAGGCTGGTCCTCTAATGTTTACACCACTGAAACAGAAGTTTATCTGTTCTCAAGATATCATCGTTGACTAACCAAATGGGTTGCTTTCAGATTAAAGTCTGACTAAAAAACAAACATTGCCTCACTCGCAGTTGCCTGCAGGTTTCTTATCCCCTCAACCTCTTATCCCCCCAGCCCCTTCTGAGAAGAGGCATTGGATTATGGTTTCGTACTAGTTAGTGCCCATGAGCAGTCCCTATGATGTATAAAAGTTCATCAGGGTATGAGCGCTAGACGAACACTTAAAGTGACAGCATAAGTATGAATGTTCAGGCTTGGTGATGCGACGTTGATCTATTTGGGATGATCGGTCAGGAAGTTAGATGGATGTGTACAATTGTAGAGTGTTGTAATCACAGCGTGAGCATTTTCACATCGCAAGTTGGATTTGGTCTGGCTAACGAGTGGGCTGGCACTTAGAGAGACGAAATAACTGGGGTGTTCGTTCTTGAACACACCAGCAAAAGGACTTATTACGAGCTCATTTGCCCCCGGTATTTTCTGGCCATAACCGTGAGGTAGTTTGGAGATAAGATGCTGTATGTGTCTAAAACGTACTGCGGGATTTATCATCAACATGCAAAGAAAATTCTATACAGTCAGCTCAAATAAAAGTGGAATAACTTGACATTAACATGGGAGAACGAAGAACGCTGGTGCCTTCGAAGCAAATTCATACTGAAATTGTTGTACACCTACTGTACAAACGTGTACTGTGTTCGTGTAATAGCGCTAGGTCTGGCAAACGCTGCAAGTGGCGTTAGGCGTGTAAGAAACTCAGTAACTCGAGGTTCTAGCGGTATCCAACTGCCATACCGAGAACCGGGCGTATGTAAGCTAAATAGTGTGTAGAGTATTGAGTGGGAGAGTCATAAGCATTCGTATCTGGTCGGTGGCACACAAGTTATACCCTGTTTTTATTACTGGTACCCTTCATCTGAGCTGTCATTAGCGCTAATCATAAGGCTGTCGTTTGAAGATATAGTAGTTACCCAGAGGACAAAAATTCTACATTGCATGAGCTCCTAGGCATAAGTATGAATGCATTCTTCCGAACGAAAGATTTTCAACCATTGTTCTGCTCGATAAGTTTTCTTGCGGCTATAATTTCCTAGAAGATTCCAACCCCATGTCAGAATAACATTCAACCTGCACTCAGTTGTTATGAGAAGCAGTTATTATGTAACATCATCATTTTTGTACAGTGGCTTTTGGTCTGATTGCTCAATGGTAACAGAAACAAAATACTAAATAGGTAACTTGTTTTAGCCGTTCAATCAATGGAAACGAAACCACCTGATTATCAGCATACGATTTTGAATGTGGCTTGAATGGCGATGTACTTTTATGGACGCAGTTGAGCATACACCAACGCAAGTGAATTGGTTGCTTATGGATACGGTACAATATTAAATTCTGAAGTTAGTAGTGATATGTCGCATTAACTCTTCATCAGCACACCTTATGCAAAGATCAATAAAATTCCGATTTACATTCAGTCTAAAAGAAATTGGTTTCAAAAGACAGAACATTCCAGTTCTGCCAGTAGGCGAATAGAAGTTTTGTTAATATGCAGCTTACCATAAGTTTTGGTGTTCACAAAATGAAATTCCTTGGGGGTGTAAGTCACGATGAATGTACACCTCAAGACTATACCGTAAGGCCGCCACAGGTTTTCCCGAAAATTCCCTCCCTATTTTTCATGTTAAACTAACCAATGTGTATATGCCATACTAATGTTCATTCAGTTAACACTAGAGTAACCAGAAAAGCTATGCCCTTTAGAAACCTGAATCGTCCTGTTTACAAGTTTTTCGTGGGCTAGCCTGTCTTGACGACGATGTATTTGATTACGAAAGCCTATCTTCCTATGCGGTAAAATAACATAACTGAATAGTCTACCGATTACAGACGATAGCAAACTTTAAGTAGACCAGTCAGTGTGAACAAACGACTATGATGTGTTCGATGTTACTAATTAATACTAGTGCAGTGGAGTTCAGCGATCGTAATATACTACTGATATCGCGGCTATTCA